>VONZ01003244.1:0-25798 GCA_012976165.1 Labeo catla
TTTTTTTTTTTTTTTTGCTGTAAGATGCGCAATGGTTATTTTTTAAACTTTTTTATTTTTTTTATTGAATTTTTTAAATTACAGAATTCAATATCAAGTCCTTGACACATTACTTTCACACATTTTCACATTTAGTAACAATATAGTGAGGTACTTTCTTGCCTCAACAATCGCTTTTTCGTTAAATAAAAGTTGTGTGTGTGTGTGTGCAAAGTTTTATTTATATACAATACACATCCTTTTTTATCAGTACTGTCCATTTTTAACGCTCAAAACCAGGCATAGGTTAGAAATACGGGGTAAGTTCAGTTACTGTCTGAATACTGTATGGCTTTGTAATGTTTTGTCAGAATTATGTCATTTCGTACTAAAATTGATCTTTTAAGGACATATTTTTTCAAGTCAATGTCTGCGACGTCCCGAATCCAACGAAAAACTAATGGATTGTGTAGTTGAGTTAAAAAATTGGATGACAAGTAATTTCTTACTGCTAAATTCTGAAAAAACAGAGGTGTTAATTATTGGGCCTAAAACCTCAGCATGTAATAACCTACAACACTGTCTAATACTTGATGGCTGTTCTGTTAATTCTTCGTCATCAGTTAGGAACCTAGGTGTGCTAGTTGATGGTAATCTTTCATTTGAAAACCACATCTCTAGTATTTGCAAAACTGCATTTTTCCATCTCAAAAATATATCTAAACTACGCCCTATGCTATCAATGTCAAATGCTGAAACATTAATCCATGCATTTATGACCTCACGGTTAGATTATTGTAATGCTTTATTGGGTGGTTGTTCTGCTCGCTTAATAAACAAACTCCAGCTGGTCCAAAATGCAGCAGCTAGAGTTCTTACTAGAACCAAAAAGTATGATCATATTAGCCCGGTTCTGTCTACACTGCACTGGCTCCCTATTAAACATGGTATAGATTTTAAAATCTTGCTAATTACTTACAAAGCCCTGAATGGTTTAGCTCCTCAGTACCTGAGCGAGCTCTTATCGCATTATAGTCCCTCACGTCCGCTGCGTTCTCAAGACTCTGGTAATTTGATAATACCGAGAATATCAAAATCAACTGCGGGCGGCAGATCATTTTCTTATCTAGCACCCAAACTCTGGAACAATCTACCCTACAATGTTCGGGACGCAGACACACTCTGTCAGTTTAAATCTAGATTAAAGACACATCTCTTTAACCTTGCTTACACTAATAACTAATTAACATATTCTTATAATTCAAATCCGTTAAAGGATTGTTAGGCTGCACTAATTAGGTCAACCGGAACCGGGAACACTTCCCATAACACCGATGTACTCAGTGCATCGTCAGAAGAATGGCATCTACGCTAATATTAGTCTGTTTCTCTCTTATTCCGAGGTCACATCAACCACCAGATCCAGTCCGTATCCAGATCAGATGGTCACTGCAGTCCCCCGGATCCAGTCCGAACCCAGCCCACATGGTGGATCGGCACCTAGAGACGACCTCTACCGCCCTGAATGTCAGCGGAGTCCACATCAACTAGATGAGCCCCAGAGACGGATCCACAGTGAAGACCACATCACCTAGACGGCTGTCGGCACAGGACCACGGGAACTTTTGGCCAGAGGAGAACTGGCCCCCCGACTGAGCCTGGTTTCTCCCAAGGTTTTTTCTCCATTTGTCACCGATGGAGTTTTGGTTCCTTGCCGCTGTCGCCTCTGGCTTGCTTAGTTGGGGACACTTTCTTTAAACACAATATTGTATTTTATTTTAATGATTTTGATTAACTACCTTTACCTAAAATGTGAGTGTTTACTGTTGCCTTTGGCATTGTTGATGTACTGTTTCCTATTTAATACTGTACAGCCGCCTTGCCACAATTCTGTATTGTTAAAGGCGGTATATAAATAAAGGTGACTTGACTTGACTTGATAGATCCGTCATTTTATTTCGCGCTCTTTTTTCCTGAGGTAGCTGCATTAGCTCCGCTGTGCACCTTACTTTAACTCTCGTGGTGTATAAGCAGTGGTGTAGTGCAGGGTATACACAGGTATAGGGCTTATACCCACTTTTTTATCAGTTGGCTTTGCGTGTACCCACTTCTAAATCCCCTCTGTTGCGCATCGAGTAGTGTCCTGCATTAGCCAAAATCGTGACAGTCCACATGTATAGCTCATTTGATCGCATGTGCGTATATGCAAATATTCCTTAAAAACACCCGGTAACGACAGTGATGCGGTCCGAACCGTGGCGCGGGATTCCTTTAAAATACATTTGATAATTTCGCCTAAATGCGCCCGCGCCCGCTTCGTCCGCTCCTCCACCCAGATGCTGCCTGTTCACACGCGAGGGCATGTCACGGGAGGGGAAGCTCTGACAGAGAAAACCAACCGATTTAACCAGAAACTGCGGAGAATCTGTGTTTAAACGATTGTGCTGCATGTAAACGCATTAACCTGCTTTCTATATAAAATAAGTAATTGTTTTGTGAAATTCTAATTTTCTAAATCTGAAATTTCATTGTAGATATGTGAGATTCTTGCTGGTGCAGATGGACAGCTTTGTAATGGAGAAGTTGAAGGAAAGGAAGCTTTATACCCTGGTTAAAATCTTTGAAGGTAAGTTATATCATTCAGTAACATTCAATAACCATGATTTGTTTTAGAATTTGATCTTTTCATTAAAATAGCCATAGTTACTGGTATTGTACATAGTTACTTATTTAACCACATTTGTGTGTGTTTTTTTTTTATTTTATTATTGTTTTTTTTTTCAAACTTGATCAGATTTCACAAGACTTCAGGAAGCTACATCCAGAGGCAGACTTTTTGTAGACTGGGCTACATTTGCAAGATGGAAAGGTGCATTAAGAGCTGGGTGACATGACTTCAGGTAAAGTATTTCCTTTAATATGTCAATCTATAGAAAATTTTCATATGAAAGTGTTTCACTGTGTTGTTTTGATTATGAGATGAGTTTCACAGTTTGCACTGTATTATTCTTGTGGTTTAGATGTTGAAGGGGAGAGTGCTCATTCTGTCTTGCCCATTCTGGAGGAAAGGTCCACAGAACCACAACCACAGAATTCTGGAAGCCATTCATTGACATACAAACCTGTAAGTTATGTTTTACTTTTTCTATATATATATATATAGATGTAAAAGACTAAAAATGTGCAGTTTGAAATTTTCTTCTAAAATCAGTATATTTTAAGGCCTAAGTGTCTTCAAGACTAAGTGTCGTATAATTAACAGGTGCAGACCAGCATGGTGGATTTGTGCCTTGGGGATGAGACAATGACATCCCAGATCTTCACCTTCAGGCCGTGCCACTGAAGCCACTGACTTGTTACCTGGAAATTTCTCCAGCTTGCAGTATATTATATTGATGGACATAAGTCTTCATGTGTGAATTTTATTTTTTCTGTTTTTTTTTCTGGCCAATTGTAACATGTTTTAAATTGTCATATGTATTGTCTGGTGGACACTTTGTTTGGCTTAGTTTTAATAGCACAATGTTTGGAATGATTCTCATGTGGTAATCATTCATTTTTGAGTGTTCTGCTACTGCAGTGTTAACGAAGAATCGGAATCTACAGTGCCTAGTTTACCCAGTTTTGTGTTTTAAAGTAACTGATCTACTAAAATTGTTGTTTTATGTGTCTGTAATGGTTGGACAAAATGTTTTACAGCTGCACCCATTTGAAAATTGTTTTAAAAAGAAATAAAACTCATTTTCTAACTGTATTACAGAAAAGCAATAATAATTTTACATTCTTCTGTGATTATTTATTATTATTGGTAAATATAAAGGTAGCAAGGCAATGAGACAAAAAATAACCCAATGATTAGGTTATGTTTAACCCAGCAACACAGTTAACCTGACCCACTGGTTGGGTCAAATAAACAACCCAGCGTTCTGGGTCAAATGGTTAAACCCAGCGGCTGGGTTAAGGTTGGGTTATTTTTTAACCCAGCACTTTTAAGAGTGTAGGAGCCTGATAAAATGCTTATTTTAAAGAAAACATCAGATGGACTTAGAGGCTTTTGCATCTGAACTCTTCATTCCTAATCCCCAGAATAACGTTTTTATTTGCATATTTGCATAGTTAGTGACATTGATTGGATGAATGCACCATGTGACATATTTACATAACAAATCTGGCATTGCACATCAACATATAGATTTTTAATACTTCTTCAGTTCCCTCAAAAACCCTGAAATGACTGTTTATACAGTTACTGTGATTCACTGATTATCCAAAGCTAAGCAACTAACCGTAACATTCTAAACCACATTGTTTCACACTACACAATCTAACATAATATGTAGTATCACCGAGATGTAAAAAAAAAAAACCCTAACCTGTATTGGCAACTACAGTATGTGAAGTGCACTTGTGTCTTGCAGCCTTGTGCAATAATAATATGTCAGCAGTCAAATACATTTCCTTATAGTCATGAAAACAGTCAGTTACAAAGGATGTAAACAGATGGGACAATATAACTGATCTGTTAAGTACATCAGTGCAAATGGCATTATGGTGCAAATGACAAGACAAATCGTTGACTGCTCTTGTTTTGGGTCACTTTAGCACCTTTAATAAACCTCTACATAGCGAAAACCTCAAGCCCTTGCTGTTCCTGCTGCTGGTAATGTGTTGCTTTTTTCTTACTTTATTGCTGATTTACTCCTTAACTGCTTTTTTTGAAGCAATGATTAAGTACGTGGACTACTGTTTGGGTGAGTTTGAACTACTTTCTCATTACATTTCTCATTTTGTATCTTCACTGGCCCTTTCATTAAAAGTATTAAATAATAAATGTTACAGTGGTGTTCCATTAGCAGCCTCAGTCTTAGTCTGATTCTGGGATGTCCCATTAGGAGCAGTCCTTGATTCAGTCTCATTCTGATGAACATGTGAGTACTGTACATTTTCCTGTAAGAAAACAGATTCACAGAAGGTAAAAAAAAAAAAATGAATGGGATTGATGATTTAGTTACACATACACACACACACACACGTTTGTTTTTGTGAATTGTGGGGACTTTCCATAGACTTCTATAGTTTTTATACTGACTAAACGCTATTGTCTATCTCCTAACCCAACCCTAACCCTAAACCTACCCCTTACAGAAAACATGTTTGCATCGTTACATTTTCAGATAAACATAATTTACTATTTTTAATCATTTTTTTACATTGTGGGGACCACAGGCCAGTGCCCACAATGTCAAAAAATTCAGGTTTTACTATCCTTGTGGCGACATTTGGTCCCCACAATGTAGCAAGAACAAGTACACACACACACAAACAAGATTGGAACTGTGTTTTTGAGAAATTATGTTGGTATATTTGACAATTTGGATATTTAATCTTTTCTTCTCATCTAATAAAAACAAACAAACAAACTATATATGTCTATGTGTGTGTTGACAAATACTAATGACACTTGCTCTCTAAATGAAGTTTAACAATTTGTTTCTTCTTTTCTTGTATTTATTTATTTTTTATCATTATTTACTTTATTTCAGAGTTGTTTTTACACTGCCTTCTTTGATGGAGATAAATAACGAGCAAAAAAATAGTTTCTCTTACATTATTGTAAAACAATACAAATTATTAGAATGATTTAATCGACTGGTCTCACAGTTTAGCTCCAACCCTAATTAAACACACCTGATCCAGATAATCAAGCTCTTCAGGATTACTAGAAACTTCCAAGCAGGTGTGAATTGGAGCTGGTTGGAACTAAACTCTGTAGAGCTGCAGCCCTCCAGGAATTGAGTTTCAGACCTCAGATTTAATCACATAACACGTCACTGCTTTTCATACTAAAGTTTATATATAGTGATTTCTGAATGAAACCACAAGAAAACTCACATGCAAATAGATACACTGCACTTACAGATCTGCATCTATTGCCAATTAGTTTATTGCAGCTGACTTTATCTTACCTGAATGTGATTTTGCCCTGTCCCCTTGCCTGTTTAAACAATAATGAAAAACTTTGTTTTACATAGTTGACTTGGGCAAGTTAGAATAAAATACATATTTTCACATTTTGCACACACAATAAATCCCCATCAGCTGTATGTAATACTCACTTTGACTTTGCTTGTGACAGTAAAACACACCAGATTCTGCAGCCGCGAGCAGAAGTAGTACAGCAGCACTTATTCCCGCTATAGCAGCTGGAGACGGACCTGAACCTGTACCGATAGAAAAGAGACAGTCATATTAATTTGATATTTTTGACTGATATTTACACCGTTCTGCTTTGTTCGTCAGTTGTGTGGTACTGATTTAACTGATAAATGGTGGTTTTAGAAGAACAGGAACTAAAACCTCACCAAAACATTCAACAGCAAACATCAATGCTTACAGGAAAACTTTTTGCATTGTGCAGGTTAACAAATGGTGTTAGTCAAAACAGTGAAAGACACTTTATTTACTTTGCACTGATTAACTGAATGACACTCACCAGTAACTTTCAATCTCCTAATCCTTGTAATACTGACGTTGCTGCTGATGACCTTTAGTTGATAAACTCCAGAGTCTGTGATTCTGGTGTTCATGATGGTCAGAGATCCAGTCTGATTCACCTCCAGTCTGACTCTGAATCTTCCATCACCCTCTTGACACAGAATATCTATGCAGGTCTTGCTGGGATCTCCATTAATTTCAGCAACGTGAACACCATTAAAAATCCATATAATCAAATGATTTTGGTCGTTTATTACACCAGGATCTAAAGCAACAGGTTCTCCCTCTGTCACTGATTTAATTTCATCTTGTTTAGCAGCAGGAACATCTGAAAAATAAAAAAATAAAATAACAACAGCTGCTGGAGAAACATTTGCAAACATCAATAACAGCTTTAACTATAATCCATGATAATCCATGGCTAGTTGCGCGTCCACATTGTACATTAAAATTGTGTAATGCACACCTAACTGTTGATATCCCTCACACAATCCATTCACAATTTGAAGGAAAGTTTTGTTTTTCAAGCTGCTATTTGATTTAAACATGTATCGCCTGCTTTTAAATGTTAAATGACTTACCATGAACAGCAACATCGAAGACCTTTTCAGAGTAGCGGTTGGTGATCTGTAGATGATAAACTCCAGAGTCTGTGGTGTTGATGTTTGTGATGGTCAGAGATCCAGTCTCATGATCCAGCTTCAGCCTGTCTCTGAATCTCTCAGGACACTCAGCATCTGTACAGATCTTACTCTGATACCAAATGATCTGAGCGACACGAACGCCATTAAAATACCACATAATTCTGTCTATTTGTTTTATTTTAACCTTAGTGTGTAGAGTGACTGAATCTCCCACCATCACAGACACTTCGTCTGTGTCAACACCAGATGCACCTAAAGAAAAAAATGAGCAATTATAGATCATGTCTGGGATAGTGGGACAACAATACACAACAGGAAAGTGCAGTGAAAATGTTTCTGTGTGCAGAGAAATATGTCTGGATTCATAATGTACCACATTTAAACAAACATCACTGATTTACACATGCACTCACCACAAAAACATACTTTGCAGACTATTGATGATATCAATTCAAGGGGGTGGGCAATTAACCGATTGTTATTTATGATTTAATTAAGGCTCAAATAACACTATTACATATATTAATTCTAAATATTGTGTTTCTCTTTAAATTTACGGTTTGTCCAAGTATTAAAGATATCAGTGGCTTTGATTTTGCATGCATTTATTCTACCTGACCCGTTCATGTCAATAATAAGGTCTATTTCAGAGACATTCTAAATGAGATTTTAAAGTTCTTGCAGACGGAGTTGTAGTAATACTGTACACAAAGTTGAGGCGGTGAAATTTACGTACGTAAATACGTAACGTACCCTGCCACCACCTTTCACTTTCACAATTTTGTTTGAGAGGGTATCCCCCTCCCCCTACCTCCGAAATCGAAATGCGTCACAACATTTAATAAGGGACTAATTAAAACTATAAAAAAATATATATATACGCAGCATGTACAACAACATAATTGTATATCTCTTCATATTTTTCTAATGTTAATCTTAATATTTAAAAAGATTCATGATGACAACGCCACAAGAAATGGCTGACTGTTTGTTTCCACACGCAGAAATTGCGACCGCAACAGAAATACGTCATAACTGAAAACTGCTTACCATGCAGAAGCAAAATACACCACGGTGTGAAAAAAACACCTAACATAATTCTCCACATGTTCGAAAGTAAATTACTTCTCTATTACTTTGTGGAAGTGGAAGTGAAAGCGAAAGCCTAAGCTGTTGGTGGAAAAACATCAACAATACAAAAATGCTTGTGTCGTTGTTCGCTATAGCGATGAGATTTTCCACGCCAAGACTCAGAAATGTGTTTAACAAAAACAAACAAACAAAAAGAAACGTTTTGTGCTTCGGCATCGCCTAACGGTTTTCGCTGTGTCATCGTGCTGTTGCGGGAGACAGGAAATAGGAGATGCCGCTTTCAGACAGCTTAAAGGAAAACAAGTATTCCGCTTTGCTTTATGTTCAGTCCACCCGGGAGCTGTTTTGCACTGTAAATCTCACAGCACGACAAAGAGTAAAAACGGCATGCATCGGCAATTTTGTCCGTCTCATCTTTTGCACGAAAATGAATTGACTAGCTGTTACGCTGGAAATCACTGAAGAGGAGAAAGCAACAGTGAACGTGCACTCCAGCTCGTACACCCGCTCCTCTTCTATCCTTGATGTTTTGGCGTTTCCGCAAAATAGGAAGGGCTACATACCGCCACCTTCTTACAAGGATGAGAGTTACGCCTCCATACTTTTATTCCAGGTTCACACATTGCTGTATTTGTATGGAAGACCAGAAATGACTTATGTATGTATGTATGTATAAATAAATAAATAAATAAATAAATAAATGTAGAAATGCGTAAATAAATAAACGAATGAATAAATAAATTAATGTAGAAATGTCGAAATATTCATTCATTCATTTATTTATTTCTTAATTTCTTAATTTATTTATTTCTATATTTCTACATTTATTTATTTATTCATTTCTACATTTATGTATTTATTTATTTGTACTTACGTCATTTCTGGTCCTCCATATATTTCTGGTTGTTGCGTGTTCAGCTCCCGTGCCAAAAATCCAGCTTGTGTGTTCCATTTGCATTTAATTATTGTGACTCCCTATCAAATTTGTATATTTAGCCCTGTTTCTACTACTTCATTATTTCATAGTCTTTGATTATTTTTCGCTTTTTTTTTGATAATCATATGTTGACAGAGTTTTTCCTGCTATAAAAACAGATTTGTATGGATTTGTAGTCCTTAGCATACCACTATGGCTGTCCTCTTCAAATATTGGTCTGTAGCTATAGGGAGATTTCAGACATAAACCTTGCCTGTAAAATAACATGATTAAAAGATAATATATTAACTTCTGTTTCATTTGTCTTATTTTATAGTTGGAATACACAGGAATAATGAAAACATAATGAAGTTACAGATTTCACTTGAAAGCTTCATGTAAAGTAAAGTCAACTTCTCTCTGTCCCGGATAAATCTTACAGAGCAAATGGTGTAGCAGCAGTTTAATTCAATCATCCGTTTGTGTGTGTTGTAAAATGATCAGTTGTCAGTCAAGTTTATTAATGATCCATGATAATTTATCATGTCTGACCTGTGACTATTTGTGACCCTGGAGCACAAAGTCTTAAGTAGCACGGGTATATGTGTAGCAATAGCCAAAAAATACATTGTATGGGTCAAAATTATACATATTTCTTTTATGTCAAAAATCATTAGGATATTAAGTAAAGATCATGTCCCATGAAGATATTTAGTAGTTTTCCTACTGTAAATATATCAAAACTTATATCAAATTTTAAATAGTAATATGCATTGCTAAGAACTTCCATCAATGGAAAGATTATTTATTCAGCTTTCAGATGATATTTCAGTTTCAAAAAATTGACACTTAAGACTGGTTTTGTGGTCCATGGTCACATTTTATGTTTTTTTTTATGCACTTAATTGTATTTCAAGCTGTTCTGTATAAAGGGGATCAACTGTCAGGTTCATTAAAGCGTGAAGAAGCCCCTTCACCTACAAACTAAACACATATGCACTAAAAGCCCATGCATAAGATGTTTGTCCACCCAACAGATCAAACCATGTTTCTGAGGAAATCAAACCGCAGAAGGTTTCCATTTGATGTAAAAGATGAGCTAGTGTTGTCTCGTCTCACTCTTGTACATATTTAACACAGTCAGGCTAGTATCACTGTTACATGATTAAATTTATTTTTTGTTTCCTTTTTGCTATTTAAGCATTTAATGTCTTAATATGAGCCAGAAGAACATGTATATGTGACTATGTAACATGCAGATCATATGCGTGCATTAGGAGGGCCAAACTCTGTCGTGGGAGGATTCACAACAGGTTGAGTGTTTTCAGCAGATAAGCTTATTAGATCAGACACAGAACTGTTAAGAAAATGTTTTACATGATTCTTTTGTTCTGTTTGCACAGATAAATGCAATGTCTGTAATGGAGGGAGATTCTGTTACTTTACAAACTGATGCTACTAAAATACTTGAAGATGAAGACATGCTGCGGTATTTTGGAGCTGAAAAAGCTCTTGTAGCTAAAATCGACAGAGAGTCTAATAGCTCCTTCACATATGATGATGTTCCTGATGACAGATTCAGAGACAGACTGAAGCTGGACAATCGAACTGGATCTCTGACCATCACAAACACCACAACTCAACATGCTGGAGATTATAAACTAGAGATAAGTGGAGCAAAACTGACATTAAAAAGATTCAGTGTTTCCGTCTATGGTGAGTGGAGATCATTTGTCTTGAACATCACATATGCGTGTTTTATTTTAATGCAACTATTTACTTAAAAAAAGTAAATGAATTCAGTGTGTGAGGTGACAAACACTCTCACTGATTTTAATATATGTATCCATATTTGTTTATTCTCTCATGTTTTTAGCTCGTCTGCATGTTCCTGCCATCAGCAGTAATTCTTCAAACTGTTCATCATCATATTGTTCATTGTTGTGTTCAGTGGTGAATGTGAGTGATGTGAGTCTCTCCTGGTACAAAGGAAACAGTTTATTGTCCAGCATCAGTGTGTCTGATCTCAGTATCAGTCTCTCTCTACCTCTGGAGGTGGAATATCAGGATAAAAACACCTACAGCTGTGTGATCAACAATCTCTTCGGAAACCAGACTCAGCATCTGGACATCAGCAAACTCTGCCACACATGTGCAGGTACAGTACTGTTGATGTGTGTGTGTTTGATTTATTTATTTTTTACTGACCTGGTCTTTGTATTTTTGCTGCTATCACTTCTTTATGATTACAGCACTGGATGAAAAGTCTACTTCACATCACATGTTGACTTCAGCTGCTCTTTTTGGATCTCTGTTTGTTATCACTGCAGTTGGAATCTTCTTCATCTACACGAGACACAGAAAACCGGATCTAGAAGGCAAGTAATAATGTGTAGTATTGGGTTTCATAATTCCTTTCAATTACACATATTGCAATAAGTGTGTGTATATCTACTAGATAACACTAGTAGATATATATATATATATTTTTTTTTTATAATTATTGTGCGAATGAGTTCAGGTGTATATGCTGATCTGAGACACATTTACAAATATTAAAGGGGTCATTGGATGCAAAGTTCACTTTGTTTTTTAATTAATCTCTAAAAAAAATAATATCCTATTTTTCAAATCGGCCCATTCTCAGGCCGCTCCCACGATAGCTGATTAGTTGTCTCAGTCCGACCTCCATTGTTTTGATGCTGGAGCAGGGATGTAAGTTAGACTAGAATATCTCTGACTGAGCGATTGAGGTGTTGTGTTGCGGGATGTAATAATGAACATAGTGGTCGTCATCTACTCTCGACATCTGAGCCGCTGAAGATGCAGTGGATTACATTTGTTTGTGAAGGGAATGCACCTCCCGATCTACATAAATCTGTCTATGTTCGCACAAATCATCTGTGATCCAGCTTCATTACAGCAGAAGTGAGTATAAGGGTTTTATTATGAATCTCTGCAATCACCTTTCCTAATAACATGCTAGTTAGGAAGCTAGCGGCTAAATGTGGCTAAAGTAAACAGGCTTGTCACTCCACAGAGAGAAGAAAGGGGCGGGGTGAGCAGAGCTCATTTGCATTTAAAGGAACAATCCATCAGAATGGGATGATTTTTGCAGAGCTCATTTTGACAAGGCAAAAAAAAAAAAAAAATTGTTTTACACAACCATTGAAAATTTTTAACCAAAGTATATTGTAGACTTTTCATTAAGACCCTAAAGAATCATATCAACTTGTGAAAAATGGGCATCCGATGACCCCTTTAATAAAAACACTAAGGCGTGTTTTCATAGACAGGGTTTAGCCTAAACCAGGATTAGGCCATAGTGCAATTAGGACATTTAAGTAATTTTTACTGGCATGCATCTTCAGACAAAACAAAGGCACTGATTGTGAGTTTGCTCTGAGGAGCTTAGCTGTTCTTAACTGGTGTTTTTTTTACAGACAACCACAAAGGACATACACGTGGAGTATGCAGCTGTCTACATGAGATGAATCTTTAGTCTTTTCGGTCCCTTTCAGTAATGAGCACCTCTGAGCATTTGGTTTCAGTTTGCCTTTACAAGTTGTGGACAATTTTTGGATCTGAATTTAGAACCTTCTGGAAGAGCACACAAATTTGTATACATGATATTAGCATAAAACGTACACATAACCTACACTGTTAAAAATAAAGGTGCTTTACGATGCCATAGATGAACCTTTTTTGTCTAAATGGTTCCATAAAGAACCTTTAACATCTGAAGAACCTTTCTGGTTTACAAAAGGTAATTTGTGGCAAAAGAAGGTTCTTCAGATCATAAAAAGGTAAAAAAGAGATTGTTCTTTAAAGGGGTCATCAGATGCAAAGTTCACTTTTACATGTTGTTTGAACATTAATGTGTGTTGGCAGTGTATGTACAAATCTACCCTATAATGATAAAAAATCCATGCAGTGGTTTATAATTAATCTGTAGAAATAATATCCCCTTTTTCAAATTGAGCCATTCTGTGGCATCACACTGACAGAGGCGGCTCCCACGATAGCTGATTGACATGAGCGTCTTACCTCAGACCTGCCTTAAATCAGTTGTAACAGTCCGACCTCCATTGTTTCAATGCCAGAACAGGGATGTAAATTAGACAAGAATATCTCAGATTGAGGTGATCGTCATTTACTCGACCCAACATCTGAGCCACTGAAGATGCAGTGGATTATGTTTGTTTGTGAAGAGAATGCATCTCCCAATCTACATATATATGGATTTTGCAGAGCTGATTTTGCCAAGTTAAAAAGGTTGTTGTTTTACACAACCATTAAGAATTTTTAACCAAAGTATATTATATACTTTTCATTAAGACCCTAAAGAATCCTATCAACCTTTGAATAAATGGTACTTTGTGGAACCAAAAATGGTTCTTCTATGGCATCGCTTGAAGAACCTTTTAAAGCACCTTTATTTTTAGGAAGTGTACACACTGGAAGTACCAGCTCATTCTGAAAATCAAGGTCAACCAGCTAAGACAGAGTTTCTCAATCTCAACTTTGGACCTCAAGATCAACTTTCCTGCAGAGTTTAGCTCCAACCTGGATCAAACTTACCCATTACTTTCTAGCAGAGATTTTCTGGCTATTGGTAGAGGAGAGGGTGTGTATTAGTCACTATTGGAGAAATTGTAACAGTTAACCTAAATCACTTTGTGCCTTGATAACCAATCACATTACAGCCTTGATGTCACTGAATTTCAGTTAAGAGTTGTTCGACACTCAATCGCCATTTACGGATACCACAGGAATGAGTGGAAAGTGCCGTATGCTAAAAAAGTCAGTGACTTCTCTTATAAAACAGCATTTTTTTTTTTTCGGTGTAAACTGAAAAAACAGTTCAATCCAAAAGTATTGTTTAGTGTAAAACATCAATAATTTTGACCCATACTATTGCTATTGCTACAAATATACCCATGCTACTTATGACTGGTTTTGTGGTCAGGGTCACATTCATTTATATATAGTATTTTAATTGAGCAGCACCACACTGTCCATTCAATGATACTAACAATTCAACAACATGGCGGGAATATGCAGCTCATTTGCATTTAAAGTGATACACACCAAAACAGCTCTTTTGTAGATACGCCCCAAAAACAACATTTTGCAGATGTTATAATAAATTATCTGTGGGGTATTTCGAGCTGAAACTTCACAGACACATTCTAGAGACACCCAAGATCAGTATTACATATTGTAAAAAGCGGCATAATAGGTGGCCTATACAACAAACCTCATGTGCACATGAATGTCTATCAATAAACATTTGCGGTTGATGTGCATTTGAGAGTGCATGTTAGAAGTGTGACCCTAAGCATGCAGGTGAAGGGTTATTTTTTTCTGTTCCTGTTAATGTGAAACTCACTGTTTGCTTACCATGCATAAGTGACTGCAATGTCTGACAGACAATACATTCGCAGTAGCAAGTCAACTTTATTTAAATAGCAATATTTAATATTGCTATAACATTTATATACAATACAGATTGTGTCAAGCAAACTTTACAGGATTAAACAGATATACAATGTGTCAATAATGCAAGAGGACAATAGTAAACACTGAATTTTCAGTTAAAGTCAGTTCATCATTGATTCACTGATGTCACTGCCCAGCTCAGTTCAGTTCAAATAGTATTAGTATTAGTAATGCAATCCATACAACAATATTTCCAAATTAAGTGTCCCCAACTAAGCAAGCCAAAAGCAACAGTGACAAGGAACTAAAACCAGTTGTCCATCAGTGACAGGAGAAAAAAAAAACGGACCCCACTTTTCTTAGAGGGCCTCTATTTACATGCAATTTGCACTAATTTCACAAGTGTATTTTAGTGTGTTTTAGAACTGTACAAAATAAATCATAGTGAAAAGTGTCAAGTCAAGTCAATTCAGCTTTATTCTCATTCACCATATGTGGGGACATATAGAAGAGCTAAATGTCATGATTCACAGCACCACATGTAAGCATATATGAAAAAAAAAACCATGGGAATATGTTTATTCCAACATTATTCCTTCAAGTCATCATACTGTATTTTGGCAAGATATTCCAGACTCGTCATCTTTCAACCAAGATTGATGTCCAAATAAAGTTCTTAACATAACATATTACTAATCAAAAATTAAGTTTTGATATATTTACAGTAGGAATTTTACAAAATATCTTCATGAAACATGATCTTTACTTAATATTCTAATGATTATTGGCATAAAACAAATATACTGCAGCAACTTAATATATATATATGAAGAGTTCAGATACAAAACCAGCTAAAAGCCATCTCGGTCAAAAATGAGATAATGATACTGAGTGACACATAGTATACCTCCATCAAATACTTTTACTTCAAACTCGCTAAATTCCAGCCTCAGCCCAATCAGAAGTGCCAGTACTTACTTAGAAACCTATACAAAGTAGCCAGAAAGAAATACTCATTTTAAAGAAAACGTCAGATGGATTTAGCTTGTTTTGCATCTGAACTCCTCATATATATGTATGTATGTATGTATGTATGTATATATATATATATATATATATATATATATATGTATATATATATATATATATATATATGTATATAGGTTTTGGCTTGCAGTGATGCAGTAGTCTCTACTGTAATGGCTCATATGCAGTTACATCATTAAAATCTATGCATATAAAAAAAAGGATATCTGAATAGCAGTCCAGTGTAGTGAACACCAGGGCTAAAATAGTGTTTAATCCAGGAAAACATCAGTAAGCTTCACTTTTTAAAGGATTCAAAACATCCAGGATCCATCCATCACAGTGCTAATGAAATGCTTACATCACTTTCTGACATTGTTTAAAAGCTACATGGTTGTGACAGAACTATACATACTGTGAATAAAACTCTTCCTCGGTGAAAGGTGAATATAGCAGATTATTCCTTAAGTGATGCACGATGGTCTTTCTGTGTGTACGTTTTCTACACCATTCTCCTGTAAGAAGAAAACAGTTTCACAGAAGGCAAAAGAAATAAACAGGATTGATGTTTCACCTATAAATGCTCTGATAAACAGAATCACATTGTCATCTTCTGTACTACAGTAATGCATCATGTTGAATGCAGCATCCAATGCTTTGAGAATAAAATACCCACAAACTTTTTGAAATGCAAATGGCAAGCAAAAATAAAACCAGATCATGTGAATTTGTTTTGCATGTGATTTGCAACTTCTAACTTGCAGTTAAAAATCCACAATCATTTTCCTTAAATAATTTGAACATCTAAAATAGCATCACTATTTAAATTGACTTACAGTAGTGACTTATGACTGAATTCTCACCTGTTACACCTGCAATAACCAGCAAAACACATATGGCTGTGATAGCAAAGCAATACACAAGATAATCTGTAATGAAAAAGACAGTCATTATTACTAGAGATTAATGACTATTAATTTTACTGAGATCCCTAACAATAAAAACATTAAAATGAACATATGGAATGAATTACACTCACCAGTGATTGGAACACTGAAGCTCTTTTCACTGACGATGCTGATAATGTGGTGCCGGTGGATGATGCTGCTGTTAGTGATGATCTCAAGATGATAAACTCCAGAATCTGTGGTTCTGGTCTTTGTGATGGTCAGAGATCCAGTCTGATGATTCAGCTTCACTCTGTCTCTGAATCTCCCATCAGCATCTTCACATTGATCATCTGTACAGATCCTACTGGGATCACCATTAATTTTTGCTACGAGAGTGTTATTGAAGTACCACATCATCAAATCTTCAGGGGTTTTCATTACACCAGGATCGAAAGTAACAGATTCTCCCTCCTTCACTGAATTGGTCTGCATTTTATTCATCTCTGCACCAGGAATATCTGAAACACAAACCAACAGCTGCTGGAGGATTTTATCGAAGATTTTTCCAGGAAAGGTAATTTCAGTATCCCACAATTTCTTTGACAGTCGCATCTGCCCTCTAGTGGTACAACGTCTGTATAATCCAGTTCATGTGAATTTAAACATTAAACATATTAAACATATAATTTAAATCTAATTTTACTTATTTTACTTAATGACGTCCGGACTGTACAGGTAAAAGGAGCAAACAGCTCTGAAACTCACTGATGTAATAATAAACACATTAAGCATGCCTTAAACATTTGTTAAATGACTCACCATTGACAGTGATACTAAAGACCTTTTCACTGATGCTGCTGCTGCTGATGATCTGTAGTTTATAGAGTCCAGAGTCTGCGGTTCTGGTGTTTGTGATGGTCAGAGATCCAGTCTGGTGATCCAGCTCCAGTCTGTCTCTGAATCTCTCAGTGCCTTTATTACACTGAACATCTGTACAGGTCTTACCGAGATAGTCACTGATTTGAGAAATGCGAGTGTCATTAAAAAACCATTTAATCTTTTCTTGCTGGTTTGTTTTAACACCAGTACGTAGCGTGACTGAATCTCCCTCCATCACCGACAATGACACTTTGAATGTATTAACACAAGACAAACCTGAAAAAGAAATGTACAGATAAATAACTCTTTTTAGTATCAGGCACGCCATTCGGTAACGGTCATGTTATATAATGGAATATAACTGATATCTTTAAACAACAGAATTTTTATATATATATATATATATATATATATATATATATGCCATCGAGTGTTGAGTGATGAAACCTAGTGCAAAATATGCGTCATATTAGTCATTAGTTTTATCGTTCACCAGAAACAAAAGTATTAAATGTAAATTCCTTACCAAGCTGTAAAAGCCATACTGCGAAAATAAAGAGGTTCATCGCTGTGGCGAGAAGCGATTTGTTTGATGTGTTCTTTATGTCACTCGCGATTCTGTACGCAGTTAATAGGAACAGTAAAAAGAGAACCGAAAGTGAAAGTGAACCTTCTTTGAGTGTGCCTTCTTTGTCGACGCATTAAAACGAAAGCGATAGGATGATGAGCAAGACATTCAAAACATTAGGGGCTTACCTATGGCAAGCCGTTTTAGCTTAAAATATTCTAAGCGTTACTCTTCGTAATTGCATTTTTTACTAGTAATAATTGAATTAGAGAGCTCTATAATTGCATTTTTACTAGTAACAATGCATATTAGAGAGCTCTCTAATTCAATTCTTACTAGTAACAATTATAATTAGAGAGCTCTCTAATTCAATTATTACTAGTAACAATTCCAATATCATATGTCATGTCTCCATTGACTTCCATTTATTTTTAATTACAGAGCTCTACAACTAAATTTTTACTACTAAGAACTACAAATAGAGAGCTCTACAATTGAATTCTTACTAGTAACAGTTCCAGTTAGAGAGCTCTCTAAATCAGTTTTTACTAGTAATAATTCCAATTAGAGAGCTCTTCAATTACATGTTTACTAGTAACAATTCCGAATAGAGAGCTCTCTAATTTAATTCTTACTAATAAAAATGCAATTACAGAGATATAATTTTCATTTTTTACTAGTAAAAAAAAACACATTAAAGATATGTTTAATTGCAGAGCTCTGTAAATTAAAGAGCTCTCTAAATCAGTTCTTAATAGTAAAAACTAAATTAGAGAGCTCACTAGATGGAATTCTTACTAGTAAAAACTGAATTAGAGAGCTCACTAGATGGAATTCTTACTAGTAAAAACTGAATTAAAGAGCTCACTAGATGGAATTCTTACTAGTAAAAACTGAATTAAAGAGCTCACTAGATGGAATTCTTACTAGTAAAAACTGAATTAAAGAGCTCTCTAATTCAGTTCTTACTAGTAGTAACTGCACTAAAGAGCTCTCTAATTGTAATTCTTACTAACTGTAATTCTCACTAGTAAGAATGCGATTGCAGAGCTCTCTAATTCGATTAGAGAGCTCTCTAATTTAGTTGTTACTAGTACAAATTGCATTAAAGAGCTCTTTAACTTTAATTCTTACTAGTAAAATTTGAATTAGATAGCTCTCCAAGATAATTTTTACTAGTAAGAATTCAACTGCAGAGCTCTCTAATTCGTTTACAGAGCTCTCTAATTCAATTGTTACTAGTAAGAATTGTATTAGAGAGCTCTCTAACTGTATTTTTTACTAGTAAGAATGCAGTTGTAGAACTGTGTAATTGCATTTTTACTAGTAAATCTAGTTTATTATATACTTTACTAGTTTAATATTGCGCAGTATAATATTGTTAATAAACACATTGAACGTCAATTTTATTGCTCTTTAGTGTGATGTGTTGCTTTTCTTGCATTTTTTTTTTAAATAAAAAGCCGGTCTGTCTCTGAAGTATTGGCAGCTTGTGCGCTTCCATTTAGCATTATCACGCAAACAATAGTGCCATTTTCAATATATCAGCTTATGAGCTTGATCGTGAATGTGGTAGGCTATTTATTTATTTATTTATTTATCTATTTATTTATTTTTACAGTTCAGCAAACAAGAAATTAATATAGCATAGGTGAATTATATTTTGGACAAAATATTGTCCGTTTTTGCTGTGTTTCACCAACACAAATAGAACAATCCTGGAACAGAACTGCTGCGCATCTCAGCGCAGCAGGCAGGATTTAGAAAGGGAAATATGTGTAATCACGAATCTGTTTTGCATCTAATGAATATGCGTTTTTACTAGTAAGAATACAATTGTAGAGCTCTGTAATTGGATTTCTTACTAGGAAGAATTGAATTAGAGAGCTCTGTAATTGCATTTTTACTAATAAGAACATAATTAGAGAGCTCTCTAATGTGCATTGTTACTAGTAGGAACTAAATTGTAGAGCTCTCTAATTAAATTATTACTAGTAAGATTACAATTGCAGAGCTCTATAATTCAGTTAGAGAGCTCTCTAATTCAATTCTTACTAGTAAGAACTGCATTAAAGAGCTCTCTAAATGGCATTGTTACTAGTAAGAATTGAGTTGTAGAGCTCTCAAAATGAATTCTTACTAGTAAGAATGTAATTGCAGAGCTCTCTAATTAGAGAACTCTCTAATTCCGTTACTAGTAAGACTAAATTACTAGTAACTAAATTAGAGAGCTCTATAATTCAGAACTTACTAATAAATATAGCTGCAAGCAGCGATGACGGGCCCTCGCGGCCAGTGCATCCACAACCCTGGTGCCATCAGAAAATTGGTGCCCACCGGGCACATGCATTAACAGTATCCCTGTACCAGTTTGGATTGAAGTGTCACAGCAATGAAACGGTTAAAAGCAAAACGCTTTTAAATCATTCTGATAGACTGAGAATGAGCTGAAAAAGATACTTTATCCTATGAGGTCATCTTGTGTTCATACTCGGTATTACAGTCTTCATCTGCCAGTTTACATCTGTGATATTTTAAATCTTTTTGCAGTCTCTAAAAAACATGATAAACATATTTCCTAACAATGACTTGTTTTTCCATATGTAAAAAGTTGTGAAGATTTAGCATAATGCACTGTAAATGCACTCTGTCTCTCTCTCTCTGTCACGTACACAGAAGCACTCAGGCACAGTCCACCCCTCCCCCACACACAGAGTTAGAGTGAGAGAAGATGTTGAATAGTTTATTAATTTTCTATTTTTTTGTAGACTATTTTATATCGATGGAAGTAAGCATTTATTTCTCAGAATGAATAGTTCTATGTATGTAAAAATTTTTGAAGGGTTTGGATGCTGCATTTTAAAATTACTTTTAATTCACCATAAATCAACCGTTCAAGATATCCCTAATCCACTCACAATTTAACATCTTCAGTATGTTGGCATCATGTTGACAAAGTTTGGTGTAAATTCATTGTTTTTTGTAGGAGTAGTATTCATTCATTCACAGCTATATTTTTCCAAAAATCCACATTTAAATAAAAATAGCAGACTTACTGTTGGTTGCAGCTAATGAATGTAAATTAGAAAGTTGTCCGGCTTGATGAGACCAATATACATACCGAGTTTGGTGTCTGTAGCTAAAACTAACCCCCCAACTTTTGACAAAAGGTGGCGCTATAGAGCGCCTCCTCCACGCCCATTTATGAGCCTTTGCCAGTGTCTAACTATCATTAACAGTGATGTGTGTGTTGAGTTTCATGAAAATCCAACCTTATTAAGTGCCCCAAAAACACAGGAAACAAATGTTAAAGTTTGACACGTTGCCATGGCAACAGCATTTAATGTATCCACGATCCCTTTACAGATTCTCATCGGCCGTGTTTTGACATTATTCTGATGAAGTTTGAAGCAAATCTGGTAAAAATAACCATGTGATATCAAAGCATTTTTAAAAGAGACACACTTCCTGTTGCCAGTTGGTGGCGCTATAACTTTGACTCCTAATAGTCACATCTATGTGATCGGCATCATACAACGAACAAACCACTGAATTTTCATCAGAATCAGACAATGTGTGCAATAGTTATTAGCCATTTCCTGTTTCTCATTTCTCGCCATAATTTCAACGCCTCGCCACGGCTAAACCGTTCGAGATATCAAAAATCCCCTCACAATTTTTCATCCCCAATGTCTTGAGATCAGGTTGACCGAGTTTGGTGGCAATTGGCTAAAAAACCTAGGACTAGTATATCAAATTCCAGAGCATGCGTTTTTGACAAAACCCACAATAACCAACTTCCTGTTGGGATTAGCTAATGACATAGAGTGCAAAAGTTGTTCAGATTGATGAGTTCTATATGTGTACCGAGTTTCATATGTGTACGTGCAAGTATGTGTGCTATATGACCCTTCAAATTCCAGGGGGCGCTGTAGAGTCCCCTTGCCACGCCCACGTACCAGTCTCTGCCCGGCCCTAATGGCCGCAGATTCCAAGGTGTGTGCCAATTTTCAAGAGTTTTTGAGCATGTTAAGGGCCCCAAAACCCCCCAAAACCTTGGAAAAAAATAATAATAAAGAAGAAGAATAATCCTAAGAAAAAACAATAGGGCTCTCGCCCTTTCAGGGCTCGGGCCCTAATAACAAAAAATCCTAAGGAAAACAATAGGGCCTTCGCCCTTTTAGGGCTCGGGCCCTAATAAAGAAGAATAATCCTTCGAAAAACAATAGGGCTCTTGCCCTTTCAGGGCTCGTGCCCTAATAATAAAAAATCCTAAGAAAAACAATAGGGCCTTCGCCCTTTTAGGGCTCGGGCCCTAATAACAAAAAATCCTAAGGAAAACAATAGGGCCTTCGCCCTTTTAGGGCTCGGGCCCTAATAACAAAAAATCCTAAGGAAAACAATAGGGCCTTCGCCCTTTTAGGGCTCGGGCCCTAAAAATACAATTGCAGAGCTCTCTAACTAAATTAGAGAGCTAATTCAAAAATGTTTTCAGAAAACCAGCATGCACATTTGGTTAAAAATGAAAGGCTGTCAATTGACACTTAAAAAGGGAAGCATCTCCAGATTCAAGAGTCAAAAGCTCGTCCACAGTTTAGTAAACGTTGGCAACCTCTAAGTTATTCTTGACTGCGCCGTATTGACTGCTTTGGTGCGTTGCAATACGTTAGGCATTGTTTTGATGCTTATCCCCCCATGCTAATAATGTTCACCACTTGAAGGAAACAAGGAAATAAATAAATAAATAACACGTTACAATATATCCACTAGTATTCCTACTTTACAATCAGTACGAATAGGTGTCCGATATCACATTGTCACTTATATTTCATAAATACATGTATGTGTATAATACAAGTAGTATTATAATAGCATTACTCTTGTGTCTAAACTATGAATTCATCATTTCAAGAATCCAGCTATTATGAGTCAATATTTTTTATGTCAATTATCAAATAAACATACAAAGAGCATTCTATTTATCTTATTTATTTACATATGCATGTTTCAGAAAGACAACATTGTTATACAGGCTCAACTTTAAAGCACTTTTTTTTTTAACATTCACTGACACAAAGTTAAGGAAAGGCACATGATTTGCCTTTTTTACCCACAAAATAAAAGCTCTTTAAATACACATCATTATCATTCAAACAGTTTACCAAAATCACTGAAACATTTGTGTTGGTGAAACATCCATGTCCAGTTCTTATTGATTTGAGCAATGGTAACACCCATATTACACACTAAGCCCCCCAGGTGAAGGCAAATACAGGTCCTTTTCAAAAAATTAGCATATTGTGATAAAGTTCATTATTTTCTGTAATGTACTGATAAACATTAGACTTTCATATATTTTAGATTCATTACACACAACTGAAGTAGTTTCAAGCCTTTTATTGTTTTAATATTGATGATTTTTGCATACAGCTCATGAAAACCCAAAATTCCTATCTCAAAAAATTAGCATATCATGAAAAGGTTCTCTAAACGAGCTATTAACCTAATCATCTGAATCAACTAATTAACTCTAAACACCTGCAAAAGATTCCTGAGGCTTTTAAAAACTCCCAGCCTGGTTCATTACTCAAAACCACAATCATGGGTAAGACTGCCGACCTGACTGCTGTCCAGAAGGCCATCATTGATACCCTCAAGCAAGAGGGTAAGACACCGAAAGAAATTTCTGAACGAATAGGCTGTTCCCAGAGTACTGTATCAAGGCACCTCTGTGGGAAGGAAAAAGTGTGGCAGAAAACGCTGCACAACGAGAAGAGGTGACCGGACCCTGAGGAAGATTGTGGAGAAGGACCAATTCCAGACCTTGGGGGACCTGCGGAAGCAGTGGACTGAGTCTGGAGTAGAAACATCCAGAGCCACCGTGTACAGGCGTGTGCAGGAAATGGGCTACAGGTGCCGCATTCCCCAGGTCAAGCCACTTTTGAACCAGAAACAGCGGCAGAAGCGCCTGACCTGGGCTACAGAGAAGCAGCACTGGACTGTTGAGAGACGCAAGACCCAACACTCTGGATGAGCTTAAGGCCGCTATCGAAGCATCCTGGGCCTCCATAACACCTCAGCAGTGCCACAGGCTGATTGCCTCCATGCCACGCCGCATTGAAGCAGTCATTTCTGCAAAAGGATTCCCGACCAAGTATTGAGTGCATAACTGAACATAATTATTTGAAGGTTAACTTTTTTTGTATTAAAAACACTTTTCTTTTATTGGTCGGATGAAATATGCTAATTTTTTGAGATAGGAATTTTGGGTTTTCATGAACTGTATGCCAAAATCATCAATATTAAAACAATAAAAGGCTTGAAACTACTTCAGTTGTGTGTAATGTATATAAAATATATGAAAGTCTAATGTTTATCAGTACATTACAGAAAATAATGAACTTTATCACAATATGCTAATTTTTTGAAAAGGACCTGTATATATCACACAGTGATAATGTAATGCAGGGGTGCCCAAACCTGCTCCTGGAGATCGACTTTCCTGCAGAGTTAAGTTCCAACCCTAATCAAACACACCTGTCTGTAATTATCAAGTGCTCCTTGAGATCCTAATTAGCTAGTTCAGGTGTATTTCATCAGGGTTGGAGCTGAACTCTGCAGGAAAGTCGATCTCCAGGACCAGGGTTGAGCACCCCTGATGTAATGCATAGTATCACAATAAATGGGTTTAAAGCCCCACAGGTGATAATCTTCTCACATGAAATTCAAGACTCTAGCAGTAAGACTACTTTATAAAATATCACAGCTTTTAAAATATCACAAAATGTTTCAGGCAAGATGACACTACAACTCCATTGTAATTCACAAAAAAGTACAAATCAAAGTACCACTGACTTATACTGTGCCGAGCACTTCAATCCTGGTTATTCAAAAGCTTACGTTTCACACTACACAGTCCTTAACCAAAGGTTAGCGTACTTATTTGCATAGTTAAGGTGTCAGGGACATTGATTGGATGAATGCACTATGCAACTTGTGTACATTTTACATTGCACATAATCGCATGGATATTGTGCTATACTACAAAGATTTTCCTAGTTTCCTGGATTTTTAATACAAATTTTCAAATCAAATTATATGTGTATATGAGATACGTGACTGCTAAACAACCAACTGTAACATTCTAACATTCTATGATAATATGTAATAACAGTAAGATGTCAATAGAACAAATAACATAACCAGTAATAGCACCTACACTATGTGAAAGGCACTTGTGTCTTGCAGTACAAGACCTTGTAGGATTGCATGTGACCATACAGATACATTCCTTGTCATTACAGCTATCTTGGTGAGGTACAAAATAATAAATAATGCCATGGTGGTGTTTCAGTCTCAGTCTTTTAATGGGGTGTGCCTTTAAGACCTAGCCTGTAAGAAAAGAGAAGGTAAAAGAAATTAACCAGATAACCAGAACCACACACACACACACACACACAAAACCCCCCTAAAGATCAGAACTGGGTTTTTGAAGAATTTAAGTTTATATTACCTGAGTGAGAGTTTGCTCCGTACCACTGCCTGTTTGACAAATAATGACCAACTCAGTTACAGACTTTGGCACATTAGAATGAAACATATTTTTCACATCTCAAATCTATTATTTCCATCTTGTTCAATCAGCTGTACATAATACTCACAGCAAATTAAACCAGCAGCTGCAGCCATGAGCAGAATAAATACAGCACATATTCCTGCTACACCAGCTGGAGACAGACTTGAACCTGTACCGATAGAAGAGAGACAGTCATATCAATTTCATTGCTATTTCTGACTGATATGTGCTCCTGTCTGCTTTGTTGTAAGGTACATATTTAACAGGGATATGGTGGTTTTAGAAGAACAG
>VONZ01003245.1:0-25705 GCA_012976165.1 Labeo catla
ATAACTGAATCATTAAATTCTTTTGGAGACAGTGGCTATGTTTTTATTTATTTACATCAACATTTTTGTTTGTTTACAGTCATGCTTTAACAGACATTAATATAAGACAATACTGTATATTTATTGTCTAACATTCCCAATTTTCTGATGCATGTCCTTAATGTCATTTTAGATGTTGGTATTAATTCAGCATTTATAATGCTAATACTTGCACTTAAAATAGGAATTTCAACTGAAATTGACATGCTTTCTAGAGAGCAAAGACTTGTGAAAAATAAATGAAAGACAAAGTCTGTTCTCTAGTCTAGTGATTGTACATTATTCTGTGTTGTCATAATTTTTTTATTGCAATAATAACGAACAAAGATTACTGTACATACAAAACACACACATATCCTTTCAATAATAAACAACTTATGGTTTAATAGTTAACAGATGTACAACAATTCTTAAGAAATAAACAGAAAGGAGTAAAAATGTATTTAAAAAGTTGTCATCATTCAGGTTGTGTATTTTAGCTTTAATGTATGTTTTTTTTAAACAAAGCAGCTGATAATTGCCACAGCGACAGCAAGAAGCGAGTGGACTGCAGAGACACTTTCACTCCAAAATGGTGGAAGCGCAGTGCTGCTGCTGGACGCCGCTGTTGCAATGGAACGTTCTATTGGATTTCACTTCTTCTCAATATAAGCTCTTTGTTTAAACGACACGGCGCTGAACGTGATGATGATAACTGCATCGAGCGGAAACTAGCTAAAACACTTCGCTCCGGGTGCATGATGGGGCCATTAATGTTACATTTATATTGTTACATAATGTTACAAGTGTTATTACATGTGTTATGACTTATTGGACTTACTTTTTATGACTTTCATAACAATCATGTTTTGGAGCGGCCTCTTCCCTTTTTTCCCCTTTAGGCTGAATTCCTTCCAAACATTGTAGGAGGACACTGCCCGCATTACCCGCCGGGTGTTCTCCCCAGAGTTTGGACCTCCAACAGGCTTAAATGATGTGTCTGCAAGATGGAATACATCTAAATGGATCAGTTGATATTTTTGTTAATTAACATAAATGTGTTAATGAAGCGTTACAGATCACCAGTAACACACCACTCTCTTCCTGAATGTGTCTTCTTTTAGCTTCTCTTCTAGAGAGAGGAGTTCATCGATGGTGCCACACAAATCAAGTCTAATCTCCTCTGCTCGCCGACCAGTCCCATCACCCAGAGCACGAGAGTAAAGTTCGTACATGGCGGCTACTGAGCTCCTCATTGCTTTCATCTCACTCTCCATGCTTACTGTTTTTGTGTGAGTAGGCTCAGGAGGTTATCTGAGGAGAATCGATATTGTTTCGTTAAAATGAAGGGATGTAAAACCAAGACTTTCAAATTAAGTTCTGCATATGTATTCTTTTCATATTCACCATAATCCTCAGCCTTGTCTTAAAGGGATCGTTCACCCAGAAATGAAAATTCTGTCAAGTTGTTTCACCCGTAAGACCTTTGTTCATCTTCAGAACACAGATTAAGATATTTTTGATTAAATCCGAGAGCTTTCTGGCCCTCCGTAGACAGCAGTGTAACTGAAACGTCCCCTCAGTGAATCAAGTGAGATAGAGAGATGTGCAGAGCAGGAGATGAAAGGAACAGGATTAAGAACTGCTGCTTCACAACATTTTGAAACTTGTGAATTCATTAGAATCGTTAGAAGACAGAATTGTGATTCATATATTAAGATTTTTTTTGTACACTCCTAGTTTTGACAGCATGGTAAGCATGGTGTTATCATCATATATTGTTCACTGAAGGTGTTTCTGAATGCAAATGACCATGAATGTGAGTGAGCATAGTGCTTAAGAAAGTGGGATTAAACAACAATGATTAGTTTCTGGTGTGTGTAAGAACCACACACGCATGTTTGATAAATGCAGATTTTTTTTTTTTTTTTTTTTGTACTGCAATACTTTCTAAATTTTATTCATAGGAAAAAATAGCCCATAAATCTCTTGTAATGCTAAATTATCAGCAAATCTTTAATTCAATATTTTGATTATCCACAAATGTGTAAAACAAGGAATTTGCAAACTATTTCACTTTTGACCAATGGTGTTACAGGCTACATGACAGAAGGGTTCAAAAATACATATGAAAAAAGTAGAGAGCTACAGATATTAAATTTGTCCACTGATACTGATAGCTGATTATTCAGAATAAATGCATCAAATATGGTAAAAGTATGGTAAGTTTAAACGTGCGTGCTTGTAAATCTCATTGGTTCCTTCAAATCAAGCAGGCACAGTTTTGATTCTGTTAAATCTATTTCACATGAGGGTGAGGAAATAATGACATTTTTCATTTTTCCGTGTATCTTAACAGTAACCATGAATCTAACAAAGATGAACAGAACTAAAAGTCAATACTTTTGTTGTTGTTAGGCTGCATTTAGACTTGGTGTTAACATTCAATCACTGTGTCTGTGTCTGTATCACATTGGCAGTGTGGGATTGCTGTGATTTATTGATTGATCACAGTCTGGCTACGTAATCTAAACATACCAAATTTAACATTCCCAACATTAATCTGGTTTGATCAGAAAGAAAAATGTTATATTGTTCTGACGTGTTTCACGATTGTAAGGAGAGTGCGGAAAAGCATATCAAATGTTTAATATCCAGAATACCTTTTTTATTAAAGAAATGCAAAATCCATCACTTTAATAAGCATTAGAATTAAACAAGGGTAAGCATCTTTACAAATTAAATGAAGTTGTTTAATTTTAGTTTAGTATTAAGAAATATGTCAAGAGTTGATTATTCAAAAATAATTGTTCATGTTAAATGAGTCATCATCTAGGTCTAAATCCAATGATTATAGTGTGCAATGAATAAATTGTAGAATTTGGAGATTTATAATAAATGTCCTGAAACAGAAACATTATTAAAATTCATAGTGTATTTTGATTATTCCTCTGCCAGTAACTTGAGCAGCAGTTTTTCATTTAGATCTTATGAATGTGTCCACACTGGCAGTGCAGATAATCACCGCCTTTAGATCATTTTGCACAAAAAGATGATGCATTGTTAAAGAAATGGTTCACTCTCAAAGGAAAATTCACTTATTCTTATTCACTCATACTCAAGTTGTTCCAAACCTATGAATTTCTTTGCTCTGCTAAAAAGTAAAAATATTTTGAAGAATGTGCACCAACCATTTGCTGATCCTTGTTGACTTGTATAGTATTTTCCCTTGTATTATGGAAGTCAGTTGGGACCAGCAACATTTTTGTTTACCACCATTCTTCAAAATATCATTTTTTGTATTCAACAGAAGAACAAAACTAATACAGTTTTGTAGCAACAAGAGGGCGAGTAAATGATGGCACATTTTTTATTTTTGGGTGAACTACACCTTTTAAGATACACTAGAAAGAAGAGTGTTTTTTGTTTTTGTTTGTTTGTTATCTGGGGGTAACAGTGCACAGATAGGTAAGTTGAATATCGCTGCTATCTTGACACATGACTAATCACAGTGAATGTTTACAGGACCTGATTGAACCAGCAGTGGAGAGTCATGAAGGAGAATCAACGATGGAGATTGATAGTAGAGGTAAGTGTAACGGTTCAGTGCTAAACTTTTTAAGTATGTATCCTGAATAATGCCAGACAATGACTGTTTAGTGATGTGACTTCATAAAGTGTCCTTAATTGGTGGTGATGATTGGTGATATTGCAAATTGTAAGTGTGTGTGAGACACATATGTGGGTCTTTACCATGAAGTCTTTAAGTGTGTTCCACTAGAAGGGGTGCTGCACATACAGATCGCTGTATGACATCGAAGTACAGCAAAAGCGTTTCGAACACATACGGAGCCGTTTGCTAATCGCTCTCGTGGTATTTTGATGTCATACACCGGTCTGTATGTGCAGTGCCGCTTCAAGTCGAACGCACCTTTTGATTCTGAGGTCGTCTACAGATGAAAGCATCAGTATTGACCAACCAATCACATGCCTACAAATAGACAGAAACTGCCATTCATTTATTATTAGAGAACCATCGAGATCCAATGTTTTCTTCTGCCAATAATTTATTAATTTTTTTTTTTATGCAGTTACACAGAACAAGAGATATGCATGAAGGAGCACAACTGAAAGAGAACATATTGCTATATTAGTGCAAGTAAAAGTTAAGTTAGTTTACATAATAGGCATACATATTATAGGTGTACAGAGACTTAACCTCCCGTAGTCATTTTAAAGCCTTTGTTATCGATTTTAAAACTATTTTATATTACATATTTATATTATATTTATATTACATATAATATATTATTTCCTTTATATATATTAAAAATGTATCTGAACTAAATGCTTAATAATAGTTTACTACACAGAGCCAATAGTTCATCGTCAGGCTACACAATATCACGTTCATCATGGAAATTAAAAAGGATTTAAAGGATGAAATGTGAAGTTTAGCATTTTCTAAAACAGTTTAATGTCACAATACACATTGCTCTACCCCACCACAATTTGTCTGTAAAAAATCCTGACATGAAGTGACTGTTCATTTGGGGCAAGAAAAACTGAGGGAGTGGCTTTATTGTGTCAGAGATGTGTCTGATTTGAGATCCCTTAGCCAGAACAAAACCTCCTTGTTCTGGATAACAGATCCAAAACTGAAATTGGACCAGTTATCTGTGAGTGAAGTGTCACGTGTCTGACACAGTAAAGTCACTTTTTCAGTTTCTCTTGCTTCAAATTAACGGTCACTACATGTCAGGATTTTTACAGACAAATTGGGGTGGGGTAGGGCGGTGTGTATTGTAACATTAAACTATTTTATAAAATGCTAAACTTAAATATAAACAATTAAATTTATACAACAAATATAACTGCCCTAATTGTTTAGATTTTTATAAGGCATAATGTATTTTTAGAAGCATTTTGTAGTTTAAAGGAGAAATTCACTTCCAGAAAAAAAAATTACAGATGATGTACTCACCCCCTTGTCATCCAAGATGTTTGTGCCTTTCTTTCTTTCTTAAAAAAAAAGTTTAAGGAAAATATTTCATTTTTTCTCCATATAATGGACTGATATGGTGCCCCAATTTTGAACTTCCAAAATGCAGTTTAAATGCAGCTTCAAACGATCCCAAATGCGGTTGTAAACGATTCTAGCTGAGGAAGAAGGGTCTAATCTAGTGAAACAATTGAAAAAAATCCCATCTCATGTTCTCCCTCAACTTCAAAATCATCCTATATCGCTGTTTTACCTTTTTTATGAAGGGTGTTTGATTTTCTTTGCATGTTCAATTTGCAAAGGTACTTCTGCAGTGATGTAGGGTGATTTTGAAATGATTTTTGAAGTTGAAGGAGAAAATACATTTTTTCAACATACCCTAACTGTCTTGACCCAGAATACACAGAGTTCAAGGAACAAGCGTTTGCGGGAAGAAAAAAAAAGAAAGAAAAAAAAATTATTATTATAATTATAAATTATGTTATTTAAATAACCGATTGTTTCACTAGATAAGACCTTTCTTCCTTGGCTAGAATCATTTACAACCGCATTTGGGATCGTTTGAAGCCGTATTAAAGCTGCATTTTGGAAGTTCAAAATCGGGGCACCATATCAGTCCATTATATGGAGAAAAATGTTTTCCTCAAAAAACAATTTCTTTACGACTGGAAAAAATAAAGACATGAACATCTTGAATGACAAGAGGGTGAGTACATTATCTGTAAACTGTTGTTCTCGAAGTGGACCTCTCCTTTAAAACTGGCCCTATGACAATTGACAGATGACAGAATTTAACAACAAAACACATATAAGAGGAAATAAATAAATAAATAAATAAAAAAAAAATCACTGCTCTTGACTGAAGAACTTTAATACAGCTACTTTAATAAAAAGTGATGTATAATTGATGTATATAGTCTATATAGTGCTTTATTTTAATATTTGTTAATTGTATTGAATTTTACTACTAATTAAACTTACTGTACTTGAAAAATAAAATTATTTTGTTACCTTGAAAGACTTTAACTGCGTCCCAAATGATGTACTATACACTATGCACTTTTACACAATGTGCTTATGCACTATGCATATTTTTTTAAATAATTTAACATAACTAGATATGTCAATTTTGAAAAATCAAGTCAACAAATTGAGTCTGTTGAAGGTTCATACTGACCTTTACATTTGACATCAATCCACTCAACTGATACTCTACACTTCACCAGGCATGACAGTTGTGATGTTTGTGACACTATTTAGTGGCAGGGAAGAGTGGGGTAGAAAATGTTAGTTTTCAAAAATATTTATTTATGTAATAAAAATGTATTCATTTATTCCATTTAAATTCCCTTGAACTTTTGACATAGAAGAGGTCATTGTATATTTCAGAACTTAAAACTTTCTGATTAGTCTTAATACAGCTTATATTGAAGGCAGTCTGTCAAAACGACAGGTTGTGGAATGAGCCACTCTATGATGTAATAGTGCGGCTGAACACCGCCTCCACAGAAGATCAATGACTGAAGGGGCGTCACGCTGTACTTTTCGTTCCACTGACTTCCAATTATACACATGCAATGTTTTGCATTTCAATGTGTTCCAAAATTTAAGCTCAGTGAACTCATCAAGTGAAGCCTCGTGACCAACAGCAGATTGGTAAGTCACAGCATTTATTGTTATATTTAAAGTTATCGTCTTTGGTGTGAACAGGCCTTTAGCCAAACATAGCAGTGGATGCTTCCTTCTGAGTCTACAATCCACCATGCCTATTTAAACAGTGTTCTGATGAAGGAGGTTAAAACAGGACAGAAAACAGAGTATTACTTCTAAATGATCAAGATTTTTACATCAGAAAAATCATAACATTATAAGACCTCAGAGAGCAGTACAAAATAATAAAAAAGGCAGTTCATGACCCCTTTAAAACTAAAAATGCAGTTCTGGTTGTTTAAACACCAGATTCTGGGACTTTTAAAGGCTTTTATGTAAAGCATCATTCCCTCACATAATGACATCTGTCATATACAGGTGCATAAATTTGAATATCGTGAAAAAGTTCATTTTTTGTTTGCAATTTATTTAAAAAAACAAAAAAAAACAAAAACAACACTTTTTTTTTAGAACATATATTCTGTATATAAAAGTAAAACATTTTCAAAGTTTTTTTTTTGTTTTAATTTAGATGATTAGAGCATACAGCTCATGAAAGTCAAAAATCCAGTATCTCAAAATATTAGAATATTTACATTTGAGTTTTCCGTTTCATATATGGTGTATTAAAATGCCTATAAATTTCACTACAATTTCCTGAGAAACCGTTTTTTATCCTCACAATGCAGTGTGTTTTCTGTTTAACAGTGTGTAGCTCTACCTCAAGTCTCTACATCAACTTTCTATTGTACAGATATAAAGTAAGCACACGCAACCAAAATGACACAATACCTGTTCTGAACTTGCTTCTGGCAAACAGGGTCTTGACATCTCAATAACAGCATCTGCTTCATCTGTAAAAGAGAGAATGAATGTACGTAAATACTGATGTCAAATATTTGCTCAAGCTAAAGAAGAAAATACTGTGATATACTGTGAAACCAGCAGAATCTTAAAAAGTTCTGTGAGACAGATTTTTGGTTCTATCACCCAGCACTAACCGAAACCCTTCTTTATAACATCACTGTTAAATTATGAAGCACTGCATATGGTCTAACTAATGTGCCTATGGTTTCAATACAATGTCCTGATAAACCATTCTGTTTGATCTTATGAAATATTCTAATATTCTGAGATACTGCATTGACTGGATTTTGACTTTAAAGAGCTGCAAGCTCTAATCATCAAAATTTTAAAAATAAACTTTCAAACTTTTACTTTACATGTAATAAATCTAGAATATATGAACGTTTCAGTTTTTTGTTGTTGTTGTTGTTGTTTTAAGTTACAAAAAGAAAAAGTTTTTCATCATGATATTCAAATTTTTTTAGATGCACCTGTATATTGTGTTTTAACTACTAAAATGATCATATTAGTTGACACAAAATAATGTGAACTAAAGATGCCACCATATTTGTTTTTTCTTTAACACAGTCAGGGAATCGGGAGTTTGTCAGATTCACACACAGATTCATCTGTTTCTGTGAGTGGCTGGTGAACTGAGAGAAGAAGAAAGTAAACTTTATAGTTAACTACACATTGCATGTTTGCCATGAATAAAATGGATCATCAAATTAAGTTTGAAAGGTTATTTTGATTATTACTGGTGCTACCACAGGCATCAGTGTGTATAAATATTTTTGTTAATATATATGGTTATTTAAATGTCTAAACATAAACATTATTTTATTGAAAACAAAATGATTTATGATTTATGACAAGCAACGTCAAAGTCCATCTTCTGAGTCCATCATCTGGCTGAATGCCAGACAAAGGCTGAAAATCAGATTTGAATATAGTAATTGATAATGTCATTTACATGATTTTCAGCTCACACTAGTGTGATTGTATGGTCCAGGGACCAACCTAGAGCGATGATGACAAGTGTGACTGAATGTGTACATAATTCTGAGACATTATCAGTACAACGCTTAGTCATTCCAGCATATGGAGCACCGTACCTTTGAACTTGTTAATGAAGCGCTGCTTAAGGTTCGGCTTTCAGTTCTTGATTTTATGTGGCACTCAGCATCACGTACAGGCTTAAGCCTGACAACTCTGGAATCCATTTCATCTAGCTGCAGAAATTAAGATATAGTACTTTAAAAACACAGAATGACACAGAACATTTACAAATACATACATCTGTAATATGCTGCACCGAACACAGAATTGCTTCTTTCCAGGGTGTTTGATATCAATTCAGTTGAATTTTACAAGAAAGCCACAAAGTCCAAACACACTGACTACCTCAGGAAGTGGTGTGAGTACAGTTTGCTTCAGGTTTTTAGTGCAGTTCACTTAAAACACAAACTGGGAAAACAAAGCACTCTGTGAACACATTCATTTGACCTAAACAGCATCTGAAATCCTCTATTAATTCATGTACTGTATAGTAAGGTTGACATGAGATTAAAAAAAAAAAAAAAGTCAGCACGATTCATTTCATGATGGTTTTACATAAATATATAATCAGAGGTACCTCTAATGATATATTTCACTTAAGAAAAATCAGTAAAGATGTGTTAATTATGCAGAAGATCAAGAAGAGATGATTTTTAGTCTTTTGTTGTTGTTGTTGTTGTTGTTGTTGTTGTTGTTTTATTCTGCTATTCAGACCTTAAACATTTAATTATCTTGATATGTTAGTGTAAATTTAACAGTCTCATCTGCATTGTAACAGTCAATATAATATTAATAATGTATTATCAATTCTAAATTACTGTATTCTTAAAGCTGGCTGAGCTGAACTCGATTACAGTTAATTGACAAAGTAAAACAAAAACAAACAAAAAAAACAACACACATTAATTTAAACGTTTACAATATTACATGTAACCCATATTCAAGTATAGCTGACAAAACCTATATATTCCCGAAATTATTTAGGGAAAATTTGCATTATCATAATAAAACTCCATGGCGATTTAATCTAAAGACGACAAATTAAATATTTGCAAAAAGCAGAAGCTCTTACATTAGATTAGATTAATTTGACATTAATGATCCTTTTGCCCTTTTGAATGCAGATGAATCGCGCACATGACCCGTGTTATGTTTATTAGCATATATTAGCTTTTCAAACACATGAATTATCTACATTTCTATCACACCTGTGCCTCATTCTCTTTACTGACATCGTTTTCTTAATCAATAAAGCAATTTCAATGAAAAAGTCCTCTCAATCCCAACGCGAATTCAAGGTATTTGGAGGCTTTATAGAGTCGATTTCTTCATTGATCTGACACTTCTTCCAAAACTTCTGACATACTGCTAATATTGATAATCTTTCAAAAGTAATACGTGATCTACATTTATTTAGTCGCGGCCGAACTTCGAGCTTCTTAAATCGCGGATAATGACTGCGTGAATAAATCTTTTAACGACTACCAACAAAACACAATGCACAGAAAATAAGCCATACAGACAAAACTAGTTTTTATGAATCAATATATAAATCTTAACACTTTATTTACTTTCCTAATTGGCTGCTGCTGTCTCACTCGTCGTCCATATGTAGATTGTGCTCCCGGAGAGACCCCGCCTCCACTCCGCCTGATTAACCAATCAAAGTGCAGCCTGCGTTTTCCGTGCCGTCTCCGCCCATTTAGGTGTAAATGTGTGTAAATCAGCAGTTACAAAGCTGCCAATAGGAGGCGTGAGGGCAAACACTCAAAAACACCAGAAAACTGGTTTACCCATTTAAAGGACATCCCAAAAAAAAAAGCAGATTGTTTCTGAGGTTTAAACAGATCGATCTACATTGTTTGAATTATAAGGACATGTCCTATGTCCTTGTAATCCCAAATGTCCTTATAATGCTGGTATGTAAACTGGTGAAATGTCCTTGTAATCCACCAAAACCAACACACACACACACACATTAACACACTATCTAGAAAAGACCATGGGATCAAGTCGCTACAACGTTCCCCATGGTACCAACTAGCAACATCTGTAGAGGACGTTCCCACGACGTTTCTGGAATGTTAGCCAACATTCTAAACATTGTTTTATTTCTTACATGGGGTAAAGGTACACCTTTACAAAGTAAAATGTACTTTTCAGTGATTCCGTATAGTGACTGCAGAAAAAAAGCTATCATAAATTACATATAAATTACATATTATATATATGGGATGCCACAAGCCTTCAGTGTAGATTTTTGGTGATCAACAGCATTTTTGGCGGCCCACTGTAGGCTGCCCTTGTAGGATCTCAGATGCAGCTGCAGTGGCGTCCGGTCACAGGACGGTCTGACAACATGGTAAATGGTAAATATGTTCCAAAGAGATGATGTATGTATAGAGCTCACAGTTCAGTTATATTTGTTTTAACTGGATGAAGAAAAGCCTTGAATATCAGCATGTATAAATGGAATGTCAGTCTTGATGAATAAATATCTAACATTTTCAATTGTAAGCATTTTACATGTATAACAACTGTAAATAAATTGTAAATAAAATATTGGTAGACGTATACTATAGAGACCAGGGGACCACGTCGCCACAACGTTTCCCATGGGACTAGCGACGTCGCCATAAAGTAATGTCACGCTGACAAAACGACGAAGAACTGGTGACGTCGTCACAACGTGTGTTTGCTGGGATCATACTTGTCAGCGATCTCGTGAGATTGGCATCAGACATGTTTTATATTAATAAACATTAACTTCAGATACCAGTTAACAATCGCAGGCAGTTTCTTGTCAAATGAAAGTTTTTCTGATTATAAAAACTAACTTGAAAAAAAGTGTAAGGGCTTTGGTGTCAAATAAATACATTTAATATTTTTGTACGGTTACATCATACTTGTCAGCGATCTGTGAAAATTTAATAGACGTCTAACCATAACCCAAGAATAGACATCAGTTAGACCACTATTAAACGACTACATGTAATAGACAGTGAATGTGGGTCTAGGCTAAAACAAGACTGAATTTGGGCTGTTTAAAATTTAATAGACCTCTAACCATAGCCCAATAATAGACTAGTCATCAAACAGACAGCTAATGAATGCCTACATATATACATCTAAAACACAACAAAATGCATTACACTCAATATAAATATTATGATAAAAATATGGAATTTAACTACTTTAAGATAATAAAAAAAAAAAAAAAATCAATTTGTTGGTTTACTTATTTTAACAAATAAAACAACCAACAGTGAACTCAAAGGAAATGATTCATTATTGTTTTTTTTTCTTGTTTAAAATGTTTCCCAACTACATTCCTCAAGTACAACTCAAGTACAAGTTGGTCATCACTGCATCTGCAAAATAAGAAAAAACAAATAGCATAAGAAAAGCTTTTTGAGAGAGAACTGAGAGAGTAAGGTCTGAATATGCGGGAACATGAGGGAATTTTTAAAACCCTAAAATATAATACAGATTGAGGTGGTCAACAATTGCAGACAAAGTTTTACATTTCTGATTTGCACTGTAACTTATTAAGTATTGACATCACAATGTTTGATTAATGTGGCACACTTTGAAGACTTTACCTTTCCAGCTTCCTTCTGGCACTGTCTTTGAGATTTCTTCATTCAGTTCTGCACAACTTTGACACCTGAATAACACATGCCAATGTCAGGCAGGTAGTATTATATGCGTCAGTGTAAAAGTGTCCAAAATTGTCTGGCACAACTAATTTCATATCAACACAGCGATGCTGCTGTAACTAAAATGTAACCCAGTACACACATTAACCTCAAATGTACATGGAATAATTATTCACTCCTACCGTTTTTATTACATTATGTCTTCTGATTGTACCGGTTAGGTTTTAATGCTGCATTGCACATCTCAGCTATTTGCACTATTTTAATACTGCTGCAAACTTTTTATAATTGAACATTTTATATTGCAATTTGAAATAATTTGAGCTATAGTATCAATTTGGAAGTTTCAAACTAAATCTTATTGTACTTGTACAATAACAGATATACTCTATTCAATTAGCTCATGCTTTCTCTGTATGTAACAAGCCATTGTTCAGTCATAAATTCAATATAATAGTTCAAATAAATGACTGAATTTGTCAAAGATGAGAGCTCTAGTGAGGAAATGTTGTTTTGGAGAGATTTTTTTGTTTGTTTGTCTGTTTGTTTGTTTGTTTTTTTACACCATTGCTGTCCGGATCTCCTCTTTTTCCAACAGCTTTTCCAGATGTAGAACCTCCTCCTCAATTTGTCCAATTCTTCTGATTGTGTGTTCACTATATAAATTAATATAGATTAATCAAAGCTTTTGTTCTGTTGTTTGCTGTTTTAAAATTGTGTGAGTTTGTAAACGCATACAAATGAACTTTCACTCTATTATCTATTAAATTTTGCAATTAATCCTCTGATCACATGCTGTACCGTGGGGCCTCGTCCATAGGGATCACTATCATCTATGATCTGCTCCCTTCACTAAAATGTCACGGTTCCTACACATGATAACAAATAAAGTATAGATAAACAATAAACACATATACTTACCAAGACCAAGCAGGAAAGTCCTTTATCGTTTGTTGTTTGCCCGTTGACAGGTAAACTTAGTGTTCTCTCATGTAAAAACAAAATTCAAAACGGAGGAATTATCGTGGGATCTTGCAACAGTGATCTCTACTAACTTTCAAGTCTCGCATTGCCAGTAGTCCTGTCTCAGTAGGGCTACAATTGTAATTGCATATTTATTTATAAATTGAAAAAGAGTCAAATTATATTGTATAATGTGTATGAATGTTACACTTAACAGCCTGTGGAATGCATGACATCATATTATTAAATGCAATTCAACTTTTGAAACATTTAAATTAGCATTATTTTGGCATAATTAATAATGCTATATTTAATAATGCTATAAAATAATGAAATAAAATATAAAATAATGCTAATTTATATGTTTCAAAAGTTTACTTGCATTTAATAATCAGCTGAGTGGGAAAAAATGACATGTAAACAATTTTAAGACTATTTTAGTCATGCTCATTGCTGGTCTGATACTGGGCTATAGCCAAGCCGTTAAAATTAGACACTGATTGCCTCGATTTCACCGGTTGGGCTAAAAGCAGACTACACATAGCCCATCCGACTCAGAGCTAAAACGTGGCTACATATATATCATGTCATGACACTGACATCTTAGTAGATATTATTGACACTGCAAACATGATGGTATATCAACCATCTCATGCGCTGCCTGACCAAAAACTACAATGAATCAGATTGACTATGAGTGGACTACAAATATCCGGTCTGACTACGAGCTAAATCTTGGCTACAAACAAGCTACACATAGAACATGTCAAAGAAATGAAATCAAACACACTGTAAACGCTGTTCACTTTGCTTACGTGATGGAATATCATACATCTCTCAAGTTATTTTGTCAAAAAAATGACATGTATCCAAATTCAAGGTTTTTGGGCTAGAAGGGGGTCACACATAGCCGGACTATATCGGGTCTATAGTGAACCGAGACGGTGAACTGACGGCTATTGTTTGCTGGGAGGTATATTATGACTTTTGTTTGACTTCGAGTCTTAGAATACAGTTGTCCATAAATGAACCTTCAACGTAAATAAAATGGCCAATATGGTACTGGACTGCAAGAGATTCTTGTATTCAAACAACCACTGTACAGAAGAAGAAGAAGAAGAAGAAGAAGAAGAAAACCCAAACCAAAAACAAATCAAATGTACTAAACAAAAATCATTCCACCCAAGCATAAAACACCACAAACCAACAAAAGAAAACTTAAGTACATGGAAAGTTCAACAAAAACCTGTCAAGACCATAAGATTACAATAATATGGCCAATCATTAAACCCAAATAACATACAGACATAAGATCATGTTAATATGGACACCCATAGACTTGAATGGACCTCTGTATACCAACTGCAATGAATGGTCAAATAAACAAAAACCAAAACAAAATGGTGGGGAAAAAAACAGTGGCACACAGTGCAGCAATAAGCATAAAGCCTGCAATTTAAACATAACATTTTGTCTTCAGTAAACATATTACATACTTAATGAACATTATAAACAATTTATAAATGGCACCACTGATTAAAATATTCCCACAAAACATAATACATCACATTATTATTGTACCTTAACAACAATTATTAAATAACCCTCTTAATAAAAGATGCTCATACCTCAGCCCATATAATGGACTAAACTGTAGCAGGCGAACACCTCTTGGAGGGGAATCAGGCGCAGTGCTAAACTGTAAAGACAATCACTTCCTTAGAGAGGAGAGGACCGGTGCACAACAACTGTGGATTTTAAAACAATCCCAGTATATTAAAAATGATACACAATCCTTCAGTGCACCAACTTCGGTCCACAATATTTACACTCATACCCCCAAATATATAAGAGGCATGGGTACAGCCATTAATCAATAATACCATCATTATCCACCCAAGTATAAACAAAATACACAATATAGCATGAAAAATATAAAAATACAATACCTTGGATTAATATAACTGATATTGCTAGCAGGGGCGGATCTATCGGGGTGGCAAGTGCGACCCTAAGAAAAAGCTCTGCCACCCCAGAATTATCACAGAATAAATATAAATGTAAGCAGTGTTTCATATGCTACTTTTCAGCAGCAGCGATGACAGTTTAAGGCAAAATAATGGAAAAAACACGTCTTTCAATAAACTGTTCACGATGGTTGCCCAGTGTAGTCGACTTCATTAATAAATGACTCTTATGAACCGGTTCTTTTTGAGTCAAAAACACAAAGCGCGGCCCAGTTCATTAACGAATTGTTTGTACATTTGTTCGTAAATCAGATAATAATTAACTCGTCCTTTGAGAAATCTAATCAAGTCCGGATCTGTCTGAGATTCATCGTGTAATTCTTTGGTGATCCGATTCTCTGACCGCTCGCTCCACTTATACAGGCCTTTATGCCAAATCTGACCAAACATTAACATGAAATCAATAAGAAGATGCCGATCACGGAAACTAGTTGTATTGCAGTTTTCTCGATTGTTAATAGAACTGATTTTAGCAGGCACATTTTCCCGAGTCATTAATTCAGTTTTCAAAACAAAGACACATTTCTCAAAAAGTTTAACAATGAGTTAAACTATGTTAAACATGAGCAAAACTGCTGACACACCAATCAGAATCTCTGCATCCTAACAACGGAGAGAGGAGAGAGCTGAACGAATCAACACCGGAATTTATACTTACACATACAGTACATTTACAGTATACAGTACCAGTACTAGAGTTGGGGTACTCGGTCTGGAGTACAATTTCTAGGCGACTCGGACTTGACTCGAACTCGAGCCTTTCGGACTCTGAAAATATGCCGAGTCCATCCGAGTCCAGAGACAGTTGACGAAAATGTCACTGACTTGATGCCGACGGGTTTATACGCACACACTCAAAGCGCGCTCACAGAACGCGCCTCTCAGTCAGTGTGTGAATGCCGAGTTCTCTTTCGCTTCTAATAGGGTCTGTTACTGCTACACATATGCTCGTCTTAGAGACTATTCATGTAAATGAAGTCGGTTTCGTCTTAAGTAAACCTGAACAGTTGGGAGAAATACTGATGCGCCAAAATATTTGATCTGTGCGTCAGATCTTAAAGTGACAGCAGTGTAAACCTGCAGCCGCAGACCACGTCATAAATATTAATCAAACAACAAAAGAAAAAGAGAATCACTCACTTTTCTTGACTGAATCACTTATCAACTTTAATAAGAATCATCTTTAATGTATACAGTGAAGATTTTGCAGTGTTTTATTTGAACATTTATTAAGAAATATCTGTAGAAGTCTATTTCTGTAATAGCCTTTAGATAGACCTACCTAATAAGAAAAAAAAATCTTTTTTTAAAAAAAAGATTCTGTTTTCAAACATAATTATTATTATTATTATTATTATTATTATTATTGACAGAAAAGTTAATGTTTATTAATATAAAATATATCTGACACCAATCCCACGAGATCGCTGACAAGTATGATGTAACCGTAAAAAATATTAAATGTATTTATTTGAGACCAAAGCCCTGACACTTTTTTCAAATAATAGTTTGAAAAATTAGTTAGGAGTCTTAGACCTTTCCAACGATATACAGTTTTGTCATGATTAGTGTCAGGGTTCTGTCACTTCTGTCTAGGTTTCTTGTGATTTTGTGACAGAGCCCTGGCACTCCCATCATGTCTTGTTTTCATGTTGTCTGCGTGCCTTGTTTCTTGTTGGAGCATGGTGTTCGGATCCCGCCACTCATGTCTTGAGTTTCGGTTTCGTGTCGGGGTTCGGACACTCATACTCCATGTTCCGTCTTATTATGGGAGCATGCAGTCTCGAGCTTGCTCGGTCTGTATGCTCTTCTGTCCACGTGATTTGTTTTGTGTTGTCTTGTGCTGGTGTTGCACGCAGCTCAAGTTTTTGGCTGCGTGCTGTTATGTCTTGTAATGTGTAGCACGCAGCTGGTTTTTCGCTGGCTGCGAGCTTTCATGTCGTGTGTTGTGTGAACACGCAGCTTATGAGTTTTCTCATTAGCTGCGTGTTTGTCTTGTTTTGCACATGGCCGGTAAACTGTTTTCCTGGCCATGTGCTTGTGTTTTTGTTTCTGTGTGAGCACATGGCTTTTGTTCTGTTTTCATGTGCCATGTGCTCTCATGTCAATTTGTCTTGACCCCACCCATCTTGTTTCCTGATAATTGGTTAATTTGCCCCACCTGTGTTTTCCTCATTTCCTGCCTCGTTTGCTCTCTATTTATTGTCCTTGTGTTTTCAGTCCTGTGTGAGTTCGTCATCGTATGGTTCCCTGTCTGTGTCCCGATCCTGTCCTGCCGAGCTGCCAGCAGTGTTTTTCCCCCACGGGGTAGTTTTTGTTGTGGTTTTTGTTTTATTTTTATATAAATAAAAAAGCCCATTCTCTTGCAACTTGAGTCCTCGCCTCTTCCCTACACCCCAACCCTGACAGTACGAACTCGCCAAAAGAGGACTCAGCAGAGATGGGCATCTTCCTTTTTCCATCTCCCACCACTGGATTGTCCACCCGCCAGCTAATGGTCCAGCATGTAAATGCTCGCTACTTCCGTCAGCAGGGGGCTGACGTGAGGGACTTTGCCTGTGACTTCCTCATCGAGATGAACAGTCTGGACTACAGTGAGGCTGATATTAAAGAGGTTTTTAACATCTGCCTTGATCAGCCTGTGGGAGATGGAGAAGCTGGGGAATCTTGGATTCTGGGACTTCGTTTACCACGTCTTCCATCGTGATGAGCCTGAAACCCCACCCCAAGCGAAGTCCCACCTTACTGACTGTTCCCCCTTTCCACCTGCAGTCAGTGGGAGCCCCAGCCTTCTGATGACCCGTAAACGGAGGAGGAGGAAAATTGGGCCTGCCTCATCTGCCACCTGTACTGAAGAAGAGGCTGCAGTGCCCCCTGTGACAGCTGAAGAGGCTGCAGCGCCTCCAGTGACGGCAGAAAAGGCTGCAGCACCCCTTGTGTTGGCCAACAAGGCTGCAGCATTCCCAGTGCCGCCCAACAAAGCTGTAGCAGCCCCAGTGATGGCTGATGATGCTACAGCGCCCCAAGAAGCAGCCGAAGAACCTGCAGTGCCCCAAGTGGTGGCTGTAGAGGCTGCAAGCTGACGGCTGAAGAGGCGGCAGTGCCCCCAGTGGCGGTGGATGTTGAAGTGGTGGCCAAAGAGGCTGCAGTGCCCCTGGTAGCGGCTGATGATGCTGCATTGCCCCCAGAGGCTGCTGACGATGCTGCAGTGCCCTGTTCACGAAGACGGAGGAGGAAGGGCCCCACCTCACTCTTTTCTGCAGCACCCCCAGAGGTGGCTAGAGATGCTGCAGTGCCCCCAGAAGCGGCCAGAGCACCTTGCTCTCATAAGCGCAGAAGAAAAAGGGCTCCTGTTGTTTCTACTATTCCAGTGGCTCTCAAGGACTTGGCAGTCCCAGAGCCCTCGAGTGCAGTGGTCCCAGAGCCCTCAAGTGCAGTGGTCTCAAAGCCCCCAAGTACAGTGGTCCCAGACCTCTCAAGTGCGGTGATCCCAGAGCTCTCCAGCGTGGTGGTCCCTGAACCCTTGAATGTGGTGGTCCCAGAGCTCTCATGTGCGGTGGTTCAGGATGACCTGACTTTGGGGGTCCCAAGTCCAGTGGACCAGGATGTTGCCACTCTGGTGGTCCCTGAGCTTCCTGTCACAAACTCGGAGGTCGCTGTTGTCAGTCCTGCCATGGCCCAGAGGGCCATATTTGCCTTTTATGTTGTGGCTGTCTTGCGTGCTAAGGTCATGCACACCTCCATGCTGGATGCTTTTGAACCTGAACCTGTTTACCACCCAGAGCCCACTGCCTGCCTGGAGGCTTCCCCAGAGCAGCCTGTCCTCCCAGATACAGCCAAGGAGGCTGCCACTGAACAGTCTGCTCTCCCTGGCATGACCAAAGAAGCCATTGAAGCCACTCTTTCCTGTTATGCCTTTGCTCTTCTGTGTGTTTGGGCCACACACGCATCCCTCCTGGCTTCCTTAACTCCTGCCCTGAAGTCTCTGGAATCGGCCATGGCCAAGGAAGCCAAAGCAGAGCCACCTGCTATCTCAGTCAGAGAGGCCACCCCCGAGTCTACCCCTGTCCCAGAGAATTACCTGCCTTGTGCCCATTACTTCAGCCAAGCTACTTTTGGAGCAGTGATCTATGTGGGGTTCCCCTACCTTACCCTGATTCCAGTCCTGTTAGAGTCTGATCGGCCTGTCCTGCTCAAGCTCCCTGTCCTGCTGGCCCCACTCAAGTCTTTTGTGTCGTCTGTCCCTCCAGCCCTGCCCTGGTCACCTGCTGGGGTTCCTGTTTGGCCGAAGCCTGCTTGGTCTGTCCCTCCAGCCACACCCTGGCCTTCAGCTGGGGTTCCTGTTAGGCCAGAGCCTCACTGGATTGTTCCTCCAGCTCTGCCCTGGCCTCCTGCTGGGACTACTGAACTGCCTGAGCCTCCCTGGCTCAACCCTCCCACCCCTCCCTGGTCCTATTTATGACTGTCTGGGCTTCCTGTCAGTGCTGGCTTGGCCTCCCTCCCTCCCTCCCTTCTTTGTCTTTGTGTCTTGATTTTTCCCTGTCTTGTGTTGTCTGTGTCAATCTTGTGTTGTCATGCCATGTTTTATTTTTTTTGTTTTTGTGTTCCTCGTTAGGGACGCCCGGAGGCGTCCCTTTTGAGGGGGGGTAGTGTCAGGGTTCTGTCACTTCTGTCTAGGTTTCTTGTGATTTTGTGACAGAGCCCTGGCACTCCCATCATGTCTTGTTTTCATGTTGTCTGCGTGCCTGGTTTCTTGTTGGAGCATGGTGTTCGGATCCCGCCACTCATGTCTTGAGTTTCGGTTTCGTGTCGGGGTTCGGACACTCATACTCCATGTTCCGTCTTATTATGGGAGCATGCAGTCTCGAGCTTGCTCGGTCTGTATGCTCTTCTGTCCACGTGATTTGTTTTGTGTTGTCTTGTGCTGGTGTTGCACGCAGCTCAAGTTTTTGGCTGCGTGCTGTTATGTCTTGTAATGTGTAGCACGCAGCTGGTTTTTCGCTGGCTGCGAGCTTTCATGTCGTGTGTTGTGTGAACACGCAGCTTATGAGTGTTCTCATTAGCTGCGTGTTTGTCTTGTTTTGCACATGGCCGGTAAACTGTTTTCCTGGCCATGTGCTTGTGTTTTTGTTTCTGTGTGAGCACATGGCTTTTGTTCTGTTTTCATGTGCCATGTGCTCTCATGTCAATTTGTCTTGACCCCACCCATCTTGTTTCCTGATAATTGGTTAATTTGCCCCACCTGTGTTTTCCTCATTTCCTGCCTCGTTTGCTCTCTATTTATTGTCCTTGTGTTTTCAGTCCTGTGCGAGTTCGTCATCGTATGGTTCCCTGTCTGTGTCCCGATCCTGTCCTGCCGAGCTGCCAGCAGTGTTTTTCCCCCACGGGGTAGTTTTTGTTGTGGTTTTTGTTTTATTTTTATATAAATAAAAAAGCCCATTCTCTTGCAACTTGAGTCCTCGCCTCTTCCCTACACCCCAACCCTGACAGATTAGATTAGGTCTGTTTTATAATATGGTGAAGTAAACTTAGGCGTTGAGGGGACATCATCATTTCATGAGGGACGAGTGACAGTTTAATAAAAGTATTTTTATATTTTTAAAAGTTTATTTTGTTTAATTCTTTTATCATGCATTTGAATCTTTGTGTCCGTCTCTATTTCCCGTAACTTCATTTTGAGTTAGGCAGCAAGGAGAGAGGATGTGTTTTTACGGAACAGTGTAAGATGTTTGTTCTTTTTCTTTTCTTTTACTTTAACTCTTGTATCCTTGTACCTTTTTAAAAGTGCAACATTTTTGACAACTACCATTTGCTATTTTACAAGATGTGTCTTTTTTTTTGTTTTGTTTTAGATCAGCGTAAGATGTTCGACACTTTTTATTTTCTAACTTGTAACAAACACTACCTTTTTAAAATTGTAATGCTAGACTACAACATAGATTCTGACAAGTATCTTATGCTGTTGCTTAATGATGGCATCTGATACTTTTTTGTTTTAGATCAATGTAAGATGCTCAACTCTTTCTTTTCTTTTACTTTAACTCTTGTATCAGATAAAAAAAATGTAATGTTACAAGATTTTGACAACTACTGTATGCTTTTGTTTTACACAGATGTGTCTGACTGCTTTTTGTTACTGCTTAATGATCGTGTTTGATACATTTTTTATTTAAATATATCACCACAATTGTTTAACAATATATAAATGCTGCTCTTGACTTGTTTTACTGTTTTTGGGGAAAACGGTCGTCACAGTGTTTCTATTGTATGTGAAAAACTTTAATAAAAACTACCCCTTGATCCTGTTTTACCAACCGTACATTGTTTCACAATTTAATTCTCTTTCTCTCTAAAATTGAAAAAAAAGTGTGCATTTAATTTCAAAATAAAGATGAACAGGTGACTTTCAGATAATAAATGCACAAATAGACTCGCTTTCACAATTACAACAAAAAAACATTGTAATCGATATCCAGTCTTTCACAAGATATTTTATTTTAAATGATTCTAGTTTGATTTGTTATACAGTAATGACTAAGAACTTTCCAATAATTTTCCACACAAATTAAAAATATTCCAAATAAAAAGGAGTGAGGAGAAACGTTTAAAAATAAAACAACACAAAATCAGACCATTTGAGAGTACTTTGTTATCAAAAATGCAAGAAAAAGAAAACCGACACCACCAAGCTGTTTAAATAAATGGTTAGAGAAAATACTCCACATGGAACTACTACTTTTAATGAACTGTTTTAATCCATTTATTTTAAAAGTGTTTTTTGCACTGTTGAGAATGGCATGAAATTGAAGAGAAACAAATGATCTTTACAGAATTTTACTCCACGGTGTGTGACCTCCTCCTTAACAAGGGATTCCTTCAATTTCCAAAGTTAACACTCTTCAGTGGAAATCACACATTTGCTAATATTAAGATTGAGACCAGATATCTGTTTTTTTTAATTTTTTTTTATTGTGTAGTCATTGGCCAATTAACATGTTGTTGTTCATTTCCAAAAACAGTGATACCTTGAAAGAAATTCATATTTACATAACAATGAACCTGTGCGACGAGCAGATGAGCAGCGGTGAGATTGAACAGTCTTGTCCAAAGACCGTAGAAATAAAAAAAAAAATCTACTGGAATTGATGAATCATTTTACTGGAGCTGCTACACTCTGTGTTCAGGGTTGGAATTGTCTTTCTAAAAACTCCCTCGACATGACAGACACACTTTCAAATACTTCACACTACACTTCAAAGATTAAACATCTGAATATTATCCAATTAAATGTTACTTTAATATTATGACCAAAACTGTTTTTGTTTATTCTTCAAAGATTATCCTCATTTGTAAAACTAAAAGTAAAAATGTAGGAAAACAAAAACTTTTATTTTAAAATCTTAAAAAGACACAATAACCATCATAGAATAATAGTGACCAGAAATCACCATTACAACATTTACTGTTAAAATATATTTGTCATTTTTCACACTTATGAAAGACTCATTGACGAAAAACTTTTCTTTGGAATTTACATCAAATTACCACACAAACAATTAAAAGACATTTATAATCATAAGAACTGTCAGTCCAGTTCAGCACAAACTCAGTAACATGGGAATTTCACATTTGTAAATTTGCTTTATATATTTACAAGGCTTATTGCCAGTGTTGCACTTGACGTCACATTTAAACATCTAAATCATTATGGATGGATTTTTAATGCAAAATGATACATGGAGACTAAAGGGAATGAGACGGACTCATCCCCAGGGAAGAAAAGGAAAAAGAAGGAAGGAAGAGAGAGGAGGAGGCTATGTGTGTACCCTCCTCTGTTCCAGCTTTAAATTAAACAAAATGATCACTTGAATACTAAAGCAACATTAATCATTCAATATCACATGTTTCTAACACACATGCTGCATTATTTGATTGTAAAGTCTGAGTCTCTTCACCTGTATGGATCACATTCACACATTTATCACACATTTCTTTCTCCTCATAGACACAGTAGTGAAGCTCTTCTGTGGATCCTCACCTGATGTTTACTGCTCCTCTCAAGACGACTTCAAATTATGATATACAGCATTTAGCATCTTTTGGTGATGGATCTGTATCTACACTCTAAGGTGGAACAGAAGAGAAGATAATCAGAATTTAGTGCAAAGTACAAATTAGTTACAATATTTCAATCAAACATTATTATTATTATTATTATTATTATTATTATTAAAGTAAAAAGTTACATTATAATCCTGTAATCAGATTAATTACTGACTCTACCTGATTTGAATACATATTTATAAAACAGTATTTGTGTTTTAAATATAATACAATAAATATAATAATATAATTAAATATAATTTGCCTTAAAACAAAAACCTTTCAGTGAAATGTTCCACTATTAAAGCTGTTTGTCCTCTAGTTTAAACATGTTTGTATTGGTCTCAGTAAATAACTGAAATTATTGCACAGCTCCTGGAATACTCAATTCTGATTGGTCAGTCGTGACATTCTGAGGTGTGTTATTCCCTGATAACAACCGTTGTCATTAGCAACGCAGAATAACACACAGTCATACGGGTATTTGAGTCTGGCGTTTCTTTTACTTCTCTCGTATCACACCACCGCGCTCTCACTCGATTCATTCAAACACAACTGCTATTAGCTTGTGTCTCAGTTACTGACTGTATTTACTGTCAAACAAAACCGGAGGAGATTCCTGTTAATAGTAGACTTGTGGATACATTGTTAGAAGTGTGTCTTGTTGTTAAAGTTGTTGTTAATTGATGAGAAGTGTTTAACTGAATCCAAATACCCTCATTCACTATTCCCTACATTAGACCACTAATACAGTTCAGTTGAAGGAGTGAATGAAAACGAGTGAGTGAATTCAGACACTGAGTCACTGGAAGGACTGACGCTTTTGCATAGTTTGTGCTGCTGTTTAATAATCATTTGAAACTGGCAGCTCCAGTATGAAAGGATTTATCTTCAACTCTTGTCAATTACAATTACAATTAATTTATATCTGTATTGTATTACACTGTACTCCGTGGGTGAGCACTTCTCTATCCATTGGGTATACATCAGTTGTACACTCGTTATTGCTGTGCATTGTGGGACTGAATGAGTGCACTCGATAATGTCCACTACAGTTGTGGACACCACTGAAAATGTCTGTCATCTCAAAAAGTGCCCTATTTAAGCGTATGGGGGTGATTTCTGACACAGGGTTTGTCTTTTTAAAAGGCTTTTTCTCAAATAACATTGTATGTCCTCATCTTTATTTATGCGGTGAAAAGATGTGTAATTAATGATACAACCCCAGATAGCACACGTACGTTCTGTTAAAGATCACTTCATCTGGAAAACATCTGCTGTGTACAAACAGTTTTATATACATTCATACAGCGACTGTACATTATGTCTTCAATGTCCATCTTGTCTGAACTTCCAGGTTCACAGTAGTTTGTTAGGAACTGTTTTTCTTTGTGGAAGCTTTGCGTTTAAAGAGCTAAAAAATATTACACACCTTTGAAAGCACATCCAGCCGGTTATCACAGAATAAACCCCTTCAGGATGATACAAGTCCTGATCAACCTGTCGGGTTTATTCTGTGATAACAACTGGATGTCCTGAATAGCTGGATGTTTTGAAACACTTTCATTCATGAAAAACTCATTGTTTCTCCCATAAACATGAGCATATTAGGACAAGCCTTGTCAGAATGAAGCATGTTTCCCAGGTTTACACCGTTGAGCTGTTGCAGTTCTACCAGGGAGGAATTCACCCCGACAAATCACACCCTGATTAAACCTTACATAAGTAATGTGATGTACTGATTGTTAAAGTTAAAAACACAAGAGACAGAGACATTGATCATGTGATGCTGGACGGCTGTGAGCTGAAGCTGGAACCTGCACTGATTTTACCAGCGTTTTCCTACAATCTGACCAAATCTATTTCAAACTGTAATGATTCACTATTACTGATGTCATTAATAAAGCAGGTGTTGTTGTATAAAGCTCTGACAGTGTGCTTTTGTTCTCTTTCCTCCTTTGTGTTAAACATTTTTTCAACTTTACATTTCATTCTGACACAAACCCTTTGAAATAAAGCTTGATGATAATTTGATAAACTTTTTTCACAAATATTTGTGAAATTTTAATATCAGAAAGTGAAGTTTACTCACCTCAGTTTACAGTTTGAGTCTCGTAGCACATCAATGAGCTGCTGCTTTGAGTCTCCAATCATATTGTCACTCAGATCAAGCTCTTTTAGAAACTGCAGTGCTTTTGTGTTTGTCAAAGACTGAGTTAAAGAAGAAACATCTGTAATTTCACAGTCATAAAGACTAGAAAGAGACAAACAGAGAAGATCATCTTACAAACAAATCATTAAGGTGAAGAATTTTTCACAAATATAATGTGAACTCAGACTCATCATGAGATTTTGAATATAAAGTGTTTTGGTTTAAA
>VONZ01003246.1:0-25687 GCA_012976165.1 Labeo catla
CAGTCCATATAACGTTTAGTTAGTGCTTTCTAGGATCGCCAGTAGTGTTTTTAGGCATCTCAGCTCGTGAAACCAAGGCATGCTTGGAAACGCTCTAAAACGTCTTTTCTCAGTCACCAAACGCCAGTTCATGCCGTTTCATGAATAAAGCTGACCCACATTAAAAATGTTCCACATGCATGAAAGGAATTTTATTTACAATGCATTAAGACACTTCTTGATGTGTTAGAACTTTAATGCATATCAAATTTAGTTAGAGCCTCAGACCATAAAAGGCTTAGTTAGTGCTTTCTAGGATCGCCAATATTGTTTTTAGGCATCTCAGCTCGTGAAACCAAGGCATGCTTGGAAAAGCTCTAAAACGTCTATTCTCAGTCAGAAAACACCAGTTCATGCAGTTTCATGAATAAAGCTGACCCACATTAAAAATGTTCAACAGGCATGAAACGAATTTTATTTACAATGCATTAAGAGACTTCTTGATGTGTTAGAACTTTTATGCATATCATATTTAGTTAGAGCCTCAGTCCATAAAACGTTTAGTTAGTGCTTTCTAGGATCGCCAGTAGTGTTTTTAGGCATCTCAGCTCGTGAAACCAAGGCATGCTTGGAAACGCTCTAAAACGTCTTTTCTCAGTCACAAAACGCCAGTTCATACAGTTTCATGAATAAAGCTAACCCACATTAAAAATCTTTTACAAGTATGAAAGGAATGTTATTTACAATGCAGAAAAACACGTCTTGATGTGTTAGAAGTTTTATGCATATCAAATTTTGTTAGACCCTCAGTCCATAAAACGTTTAGTTGGTGCTTTCTAGGATCGGCAGTAGTGTTTTTAGGCATCTCAGCTCGTGAAACCAAGGCATGCTTGGAAACGCTCTAAAACGTCTTTTCTCAGTCACAAAACGCCAGTTCATGCAGTTTCATGAATAAAGCTGACCCACATTAAAAATGTTCCACATGCATGAAACGAATTTTATTTACAATGCATTAAGAGACTTCTTGATGTGTTAGAAGCTTTTCTGCATATCATATTTAGTTAGAGCCTCAGACCATAAAACGCTTAGTTTAGTGCTTTCTAGGATCGCCAATATTGTTTTTAGGCATCTCAGCTCGTGAAACCAAGGCATGCTTGGAAACGCTCTAAAACGTCTTTTCTCAGTCAGAAAACACCAGTTCATGCAGTTTCATGAATAAAGCTGACCCACATTAAAAATGTTCCACAGGGATGAAACGAATTTTATTCACAATGCATTAAGAGACCTCTTGATTTGGTAGAAGTTTTGCGAACATCATATTTAGGTAGAGCCTCAGTCCATAAAACGTTTAGTTAGTGCTTTCTAGGATCGCCAGTAGTGTTTTTAGGCATCTCAGCTCGTGAAACCAAGGCATGCTTGGAAACCCTCTAAAACGTCTTTTTCAGTCACAAAACGCCAGTTCATACAGTTTCATGAATAAAGCTGACCCACATTAAAAATGTTCCACATGCATGAAAGAAAGGTTATTTACAATGCAGAAAGACACTTCTTGATGTGTTAGAACTTTTATGCATATTATATTTAGTTAGAGCCTCAGACCATAAAAGGCTTAGTTAGTGCTTTCTAGGATCGCCAATATTGTTTTTAGGCATCTCAGCTCGTGAAACCAAGGCATGCTTGGAAAAGCTCTAAAACGTCTATTCTCAGTCAGAAAACACCAGTTCATGCAGTTTCATGAATAAAGCTGACCCACATTAAAAATGTTCCACATGCATGAAAGGAAGGTTATTTACAATGCAGAAAGACACTTCTTGATGTGTTAGAACTTTTATGCATATCATATTTAGTTAGAGCCTCAGTCCATAAAACGTTTAGTTAGTGCTTTCTAGGATCGCCAGTAGTGTTTTTAGGCATCTCAGCTCGTGAAACCAAGGCATACTTGGAAACGCTCTAAAACGTCTTTTCTCAGTCACAAACGCCAGTTCATACAGTTTCATGAATAAAGCTGACCCACATTAAAAATGTTTTACAAGTATGAAAGAAATGTTATTTACAATGCATTAAGACACCTCTTGATGTGTTAGAAGTTTTACGCACATCATAGTTAGTTAGAGCCTCAGTCCATGAAACGCTTAGTTAGAGCCTTCTAGGAAGGCCAGTAGTGATTTTAGGCATCTCAGCTCGTGAAACCAAGGCATGCTTGGAAACGCTCTAAAACGTCTTTTCTCTGTCACAAAACGCCAGTTCATGCAGTTTCATGAATAAAGCTGATCCACATTAAAAATGTTTTACAAGTATGAAAGGAATTTTATTTACAATGCAGAAAAACACTTCTTGATGTGTTAGAGCTTTTATGCATATCAAATTTAGTTAGAGACTCAGTCCATGAAACGCTTAGTTAGAGCCTTCTAGGAACGCCAGTAGTGATTTTAGGCATCTCAGCTCGTGAAACCAAGGCATGCTTGGAAACGCTCTAAAACGTCTTTTCTCAGTCACCAAACGCCAGTTCATGCCGTTTCATGAATAAAGCTGACCCACATTAAAAATGTTCCACATGCATGAAAGGAATTTTATTTACAATGCATTAAGACACTTCTTGATGTGTTAGAACTTTTATGCATATCATATTTAGTTAGAGCCTCAGACCATAAAACGCTTAGTTTAGTGCTTTCTAGGATCGCCAATATTGTTTTTAGGCATCTCAGCTCGTGAAACCAAGGCATGCTTGGAAACGCTCTAAAACGTCTTTTTCAGTCACAAAACGCCAGTTCATACAGTTTCATGAATAAAGCTGACCCACATTAAAAATGTTCCACATGCATGAAAGGAAGGTTATTTACAATGCAGAAAGACACTTCTTGATGTGTTAGAACTTTTATGCATATCATATTTAGTTAGAGCCTCAGACCATAAAAGGCTTAGTTAGTGCTTTCTAGGATCGCCAATATTGTTTTTAGGCATCTCAGCTCGTGAAACCAAGGCATGCTTGGAAAAGCTCTAAAACCTCTTTTCTCAGTCAGAAAACACCAGTTCATGCAGTTTCATGAATAAAGCTGACCCACATTAAAAATGTTCCACAGGCATGAAACGAATTTTATTTACAATGCAGAAAAACACTTCTTGATGTGTTAGAGCTTTTATGCATATCAAATTTAGTTAGAGACTCAGTCCATGAAACGCTTAGTTAGAGCCTCCTAGGAAGGCCAGTAGTGATTTTAGGCATCTCAGCTCGTGAAACCAAGGCATGCTTGAAAACGCTCTAAAACGTCTTTTCTCAGTCACAAAACGCCAGTTCATGCAGTTTCATGAATAAAGCTGACCCACATTAAAAATGTTCAACATGCATGAAACGAATTTTATTTACAATGCATTAAGAGACTTCTTGATGTGTTAGAACTTTTATGCATATCATATTTAGTTAGAGCCTCAGTCCATAAAACGCTTAGTTAGAGATTTCTAGGAACGTCAGTAGTGATTTTAGGCATCTCAGCTCGTGAAACCAAGGCATGCTTGGAAACGCTCTAAAACGTCTTTTCTCAGTCACAAAACGCCAGTTCATGCAGTTTCATGAATAAAGCTGACCCACATTAAAAATGTTCAACATGCATGAAACGAATTTTATTTACAATGCATTAAGAGACTTCTTGATGTGTTAGAAGCTTTATGCATATCATATTTAGTTAGAGCCTCAGACCATAAAACGCTTAGTTTAGTGCTTTCTAGGATCGCCAATATTGTTTTTAGGCATCTCAGCTCGTGAAACCAAGGCATGCTTGGAAACGCTCTAAAACGTCTTTTCTCAGTCAGAAAACACCAGTTCATGCAGTTTCATGAATAAAGCTGACCCACATTAAAAATGTTCCACAGGGATGAAACGAATTTTATTTACAATGCATTAAGAGACCTCTTGATTTGGTAGAAGTTTTGCGAACATCATATTTAGGTAGAGCCTCATTCCATAAAACGTTTAGTTAGTGCTTTCTAGGATCGCCAGTAGTGTTTTTAGGCATCTCAGCTCGTGAAACCAAGGCATGCTTGGAAACGCTCTAAAACGTCTTTTCTCAGTCAGAAAACGCCAGTTCATACAGTTTCATAAATAAAGCTTACCCACATTAAAAATGTTTTACAAGTATGAAAGGAATGTTATTTACAATGCATTAAGACACTTCTTGACGTGTTAGAACTTTTACGCATATCAAATTTAGTTAGAGCCTCCGTCCATAAAACGCTTAGTTTAGTGCTTTCTAGGATCGCCAATATTGTTTTTAGGCATCTCAGCTCGTGAAACCAAGGCATGCTTGGAAACGCTCTAAAACGTCTTTTCTCAGTCACAAAACGCCAGTTCATGCAGTTTCATGAATAAAGCTGACCCATATTAAAAATGTTCCACATGCATGAAACGAATTTTATTTACAATGCAGAAAAACACTTCTTGATGTTTTAGAGCTTTTATGCATATCAAATTTAGTTAGAGACTCAGTCCATGAAACGCTTAGTTAGAGCCTTCTAGGAAGGCCAGTAGTGATTTTAGGCATCTCAGCTCGTGAAACCAAGGCATGCTTGGAAACGCTCTAAAACGTCTTTTCTCTGTCACAAAACGCCAGTTCATGCAGTTTCATGAATAAAGCTGATCCACATTAAAAATGTTTTACAAGTATGAAAGGAATTTTATTTACAATGCAGAAAAACACTTCTTGATGTGTTAGAGCTTTTATGCATATCAAATTTAGTTAGAGACTCAGTCCATGAAACGCTTAGTTAGAGCCTTCTAGGAAGGCCAGTAGTGATTTTAGGCATCTCAGCTCGTGAAACCAAGGCATGCTTGGAAACGCTCTAAAACGTCTTTTCTCAGTCACAAAACGCCAGTTCATGCAGTTTCATGAATAAAGCTGACCCACATTAAAAATGTTCCACATGCATGAAACGAATTTTATTTACAATGCATTAAGAGACTTCTTGATGTGTTAGAACTTTTATGCATATCATATTTAGTTAGACCCTCAGTCCATAAAACGCTTAGTTAGAGATTTCTAGGAACGTCAGTAGTGATTTTAGGCATCTCAGCTCGTGAAACCAAGGCATGCTTGGAAACGCTCTAAAACGTCTTTTCTCAGTCAGAAAACACCAGTTCATGCAGTTTCATGAATAAAGCTGACCCACATTAAAAATGTTCCACAGGGATGAAACGAATTTTATTCACAATGCATTAAGAGACCTCTTTATTTGGTAGAAGTTTTGCGAACATCATATTTAGGTAGAGCCTCAGTCCATAAAACGTTTAGTTAGTGCTTTCTAGGATCGCCAGTAGTGTTTTTAGGCATCTCAGCTCGTGAAACCAAGGCATGCTTGGAAACGCTCTAAAACGTCTTTTCTCAGTCACAAAACGCCAGTTCATGCAGTTTCATGAATAAAGCTGACCCACATTAAAAATATTCCACAGGCATGAAACGAATTTTATTTACAATGCATTAAGAGACCTCTTGATTTGGTAGAAGTTTTACGAACATCATATTTAGTTAGAGCCTCAGTCCATAAAACGTTTAGTTAGTGCTTTCTAGGATCGCCAGTAGTGTTTTTAGGCATCTCAGCTCGTGAAACCAAGGCATGCTTGGAAACGCTCTAAAACGTCTTTTCTCAGTCACAAACGCCAGTTCATACAGTTTCATGAATAAAGCTGACCCACATTAAAAATGTTTTACAAGTATGAAAGGAATGTTATTTACAATGCAGAAAAACACTTCTTGATGTGTTAGAAGTTTTATGCATATCAAATTTTGTTAGACCCTCAGTCCATAAAACCATTAGTTAGAGATTTCTAGGAACGTCAGTAGTGATTTTAGGCATCTCAGCTCGTGAAACCAAGGCATGCTTGGAAATGCTCTAAAACGTCTTTCTCAGTCACAAAACGCCAGTTCATGCAGTTTCATGAATAAAGCTGACCCACATTAAAAATGTTCAACATGCATGAAACGAATTTTATTTACAATGCATTAAGAGACTTCTTGATGTGTTAGAACTTTTATGCTTATCATATTTAGTTAGAGCCTCAGTCCATAAAACCCTTAGTTAGAGATTTCTAGGACCGTCAGTAGTGATTTTAGGCATCTCAGCTCGTGAAACCAAGGCATGCTTGGAAACGCTCTAAAACGTCTTTTCTCAGTCAGCAAACGAAAGTTCATGCAGTTTCATGAAAAGAGCTGAGCCAAATTAAAAATATTTCACATGCATGAAAGGAATGTTATTTACAATGCAGAAAAACACTTCTTGATGTGTTAGAAGTTTATTGCATATGAAATTTAGTTAGAGCCTCAGTTCATAAAACGCTTAGTTATGGCCTTCTGGGATCGCCAAAAATGTTTTTAGGCAACTCAGCTCACGAAACCAAGGCATGCTTGGAAACGCTCTAAAACGTCTTTTCTCAGTCAGAAAACGCCAGTTCATGCAGTTACATGAATAAAGCTGACCCACATTAAAAATGTTCCACATGCATGAAACGAATTTTATTTACAATGCATTAAGAGACTTCTTGATGTGTTAGAACTTTTCTGCATATCATATTTAGTTAGAGCCTCAGACCATAAAACGCTTAGTTTAGTGCTTTCTAGGATCGCCAATATTGTTTTTAGGCATCTCAGCTCGTGAAACCAAGGCATGCTTGGAAACGCTCTAAAACGTCTTTTCTCAGTCAGAAAACACCAGTTCATGCAGTTTCATGAATAAAGCTGACCCACATTAAAAATGTTCCACAGGGATGAAACGAATTTTATTCACAATGCATTAAGAGACCTCTTGATTTGGTAGAAGTTTTGCGAACATCATATTTAGGTAGAGCCTCAGTCCATAAAACGTTTAGTTAGTGCTTTCTAGGATCGCCAGTAGTGTTTTTAGGCATCTCAGCTCGTGAAACCAAGGCATGCTTGGAAACCCTCTAAAACGTCTTTTTCAGTCACAAAACGCCAGTTCATACAGTTTCATGAATAAAGCTGACCCACATTAAAAATGTTCCACATGCATGAAAGGAAGGTTATTTACAATGCAGAAAGACACTTCTTGATGTGTTAGAACTTTTATGCATATCATATTTAGTTAGAGCCTCAGACCATAAAAGGCTTAGTTAGTGCTTTCTAGGATCGCCAATATTGTTTTTAGGCATCTCAGCTCGTGAAACCAAGGCATGCTTGGAAACGCTCTAAAACGTCTATTCTCAGTCAGAAAACACCAGTTCATGCAGTTTCATGAATAAAGCTGACCCACATTAAAAATGTTCAACAGGCATGAAAGGAATTTTATTTACAATGCTTTAAGACACTTCTTGACGTGTTAGAACTTTTATGCATATCAAATTTAGTTAGAGCCTCAGTCCATGAAACGCTTAGTTAGAGCCTTCTAGGAACGCCAGTAGTGATTTTAGGCATCTCAGCTCGTGAAACCAAGGCATGCTTGGAAACGCTCTAAAACGTCTTTTCTCAGTCACAAAACGCCAGTTCATACAGTTTCATGAATAAAGCTGACCCACATTAAAAATGTTTTACAAGTATGAAAGGAATGTTATTTACAATGCAGAAAAACACTTCTTGATGTGTTAGAAGTTTTATGCATATCAAATTTTGTTAGACCCTCAGTCCATAAAACGTTTAGTTAGTGCTTTCTAGGATCGCCAAAACTGTTTTTAGGCATCTCAGCTCGTGAAACCAAGGCATGCTTGGAAACGCTCTAAAACGTCTTTTCTCAGTCACAAAACGCCAGTTCATGCAGTTTCATGAATAAAGCTGACCCACATTAAAAATATTCCACATGCATGAAAGGAAGGTTATTTACAATGCAGAAAGACACTTCTTGATGTGTTAGAGCTTTTATGCATATCAAATTTATTTAGAGACTCAATCCATGAAAGGCTTAGTTAGAGCCTTCTAGAAACGCCAGTAGTGATTTTAGGCATCTCAGCTCGTGAAACCAAGGCATGCTTGGAAACCCTCTAAAACATCTTTTTCAGTCACAAAACGCCAGTTCATACAGTTTCATGAATAAAGCTGACCCACATTAAAAATGTTTTACAAGTATGAAAGGAATGTTATTTACAATGCAGAAAAACACTTCTTGATGTGTTAGAGCTTTTATGCATATCAAATTTTAGTTAGAGACTCAATCCATGAAAGGCTTAGTTAGAGCCTTCTAGAAACGCCAGTAGTGATTTTAGGCATCTCAGCTCGTGAAACCAAGGCATGCTTGGAAAAGCTCTAAAACGTCTTTTCTCAGTCACAAAACGCCAGTTCATGCAGTTTCATGAATAAAGCTGACCCACATTAAAAATGTTTTACAAGTATGAAAGGAATGTTATTTACAATGCAGAAAAACACTTCTTGATGTGTTAGAACTTTTATGCATATCATATTTAGTTAGAGCCTCAGTCCATAAAACGCTTAGTTTAGTGCTTTCTAGGATCGCCAATATTGTTTTTAGGCATCTCAGCTCGTGAAACCAAGGCATGCTTGGAAACGCTCTAAAACGTCTTTTTCAATCACAAAAAGCCAGTTCATACAGTTTTAATGAATAAAGCTGACCCACATTAAAAATGTTTTACAAGTATGAAAGGAATGTTATTTACAATGCATTAAGACACCTCTTGATGTGTTAGAAGTTTTATGCATATCAAATTTTGTTAGACCCTCAGTCCATAAAACGTTTAGTTAGTGCTTTCTAGGATCGCCAAAACTGTTTTTAGGCATCTCAGCTCGTGAAACCAAGGCATGCTTGGAAACGCTCTAAAACGTCTTTTCTCAGTCACAAAACGCCAGTTCATGCAGTTACATGAATAAAGCTGACCCACATTAAAAATATTCCACATGCATGAAAGGAATTTTATTTACAATGCATTAAGACACTTCTTGATGTGTTAGAAGTTTTATGCATATCAAATTTAGTTTAGAGCCTCATTCCATAAAACGCTTAGTTAGTGCTTTCTAGGATCGCCAGTAGTGTTTTTAGGCATCTCAGCTCGTGAAACCAAGGCATGCTTGGAAACGCTCTAAAACGTCTTTTCTCAGTCACAAAACGCCAGTTCATGCAGTTTCATGAATAAAGCTGACCCACATTAAAAATGTTCCACATGCATGAAAGGATGGTTATTTACAATGCAGAAAACCACTTCTTTATATGTTAGAAGTTTTATGCATATCAAATTTTGTTAGACCCTCAGTCCATAAAACGTTTAGTTAGTGCTTTCTAGGATCGCCAGTAGTGTTTTTAGGCATCTCAGCTCGTGAAACCAAGGCATGCTTGGAAACGCTCTAAAACGTCTTTTCTCAGTCACAAAACGCCAGTTCATGCAGTTTCATGAATAAAGCTGACCCACATTAAAAATATTCCACGTGCATGAAAGGAAGGTTATTTACAATGCAGAAAGACACTTCTTGATGTGTTAGAAGTTTTATGCATATCATATTTAGTTAGAGCCTCAGACCATAAAACGCTTAGTTTAGTGCTTTCTAGGATCGCCAATATTGTTTTTAGGCATCTCAACTCGTGAAACCAAGGCATGCTTGGAAACGCTCTAAAACGTCTTTTATTAGTCACAAAACGCCAGTTCATGCAGTTACATGAATAAAGCTGACCCACATTAAAATGTTCCACATGCATGAAAGGAATTTTATTTACAATGGATTAAGACACTTCTTGATGTGTTAGAACTTTTATGCATATCAAATTTAGTTAGAGCCTCAGTCCATGAAACGCTTAGTTAGAGCCTTCTAGGACCGACAGTAGTGATTTTAGGCATCTCAGCTCGTGAAAACAAGGCATGCTTGGAAACGCTCTAAAACGTCTTTTTTCAGTCACAAAACGCAAGTTCATGCAGTTTCATAAATAAAGCTGACCCACATTAAAAATATTTCACAAGTATGAAAGGAATTTTATTTACAATGCAGAAAGACACTTCTTGATGTGTTAGAACTTTTATGCATATCAAATTTACTTTAGAGCCTCAGTCCATAAAAGGCTTAGTTAGAACCTTCCAGGAAAGCCAGTAGTGCTTTTAGGCATCTCAGCTCGTGAAACCAAGGCATGCTTGGAAACGCTCTAAAACGTCTTTTCTCAGTCAGAAAACGCCAGTTCATGCAGTTACATGAATAAAGCTGACCCACATTAAAAAAGTTCCACATGCATGAAAGGAATTTTATTTACAATGCATTAAGACACTTCTTGATGTGTTAGAACTTTTATGCATATCAAATTTAGTTAGAGACTCAGTCCATGAAACGCTTAGTTAGAGCCTTCTAGGAAGGCCAGTAGTGATTTTAGGCATCTCAGCTCGTGAAACCAAGGCATGCTTGGAAACGCTCTAAAACGTCTTTTCTCAGTCAGAAAACGCCAGTTCATGCAGTTACATGAATAAAGCTGACCCACATTAAAAATGTTCCACATGCATGAAAGGAATTTTATTTACAATGCATTAAGACACTTCTTGATGTGTTAGAACTTTCATGCATATCAAATTTAGTTAGAGCCTCAGTCCATGAAACGCTTAGTTAGAGCCTTCTAGGATCGCCAGTAGTGTTTTTAGGCATCTCAGCTCGTGAAACCAAGGCATGCTTGGAAACGCTCTAAAACGTCTTTTTTCAGTCACAAAACGCCAGTTCATTCAGTTTCATGAATAAAGCTGACCCACATTAAAAATGTTCCACATGCATGAAAGGAAGGTTATTTACAATGCAGAAAGACACTTCTTGATGTGTTAGAACTTTTATGCATATCATATTTAGTTAGAGCCTCAGACCATAAAACGCTTAGTTTAGTGCTTTCTAGGATCGCCAATATTGTTTTTAGGCATCTCAACTCGTGAAACCAAGGCATGCTTGGAAACGCACTAAAACGTCTTTTCTCAGTCACAAAACGCCAGTTCATGCAGTTTCATGAATAAAGCTGACCCACATTAAAAATGTTCCACATGCATGAAACGAATTTTATTTACAATGCATTAAGAGACTTCTTGATGTGTTAGAACTTTTATGCATATCATATTTAGTTAGAGCCTCAGACCATAAAAGGCTTAGTTAGTGCTTTCTAGGATCGCCAATATTGTTTTTAGGCATCTCAGCTCGTGAAACCAAGGCATGCTTGGAAAAGCTCTAAAACCTCTTTTCTCAGTCAGAAAACACCAGTTCATGCAGTTTCATGAATAAAGCTGACCCACATTAAAAATGTTCCACAGGCATGAAACGAATTTTATTTACAATGCAGAAAAACACTTCTTGGTGTGTTAAGGCTTTTATGCATATCAAATTTGAACAGGACTCAGTCCATGAAGCGCTTAGTTAGAGCCTTCTAGGAGGAGGCCAGTAGTGATTTAAGGCATCTCGGCTCATTGAAACCAAGGGCATGCTTGGAAGCGGCTCTAAAGCGTCTTTCTCAGTCAGAAAACGCCAGTTCAGTACAGTTACGCATGAATAAAGCTGACCCACATTAAAATGTTCCACATGCATGAAAGGGAATTTAATTTACAGTCATTAAAGACACTAGCGGTGTGTTAGGATTTCACGCGTCCATATTTAGTTAAGAGCCTCCAGTATAAAGGAAGCTTAGTTAAGACCTTCTAGGAGCATGAAGTAGTGCTTTTAGGCATCTCAGCTCATTGGGACAAGGCATGCTTGAAGCATCTAAAGCGTCTTTTCTCTCCAGTCCACCGCCAGTTCATGCAGTTACATGAATAAAGCTGACCCACATTAAAATGTTCCATGCATGGGAATTTTGGCCCCACAATGCAGAAAGACACTTCTTGATGTGTTAGAAATTTTATTCATATCAAATTTAGTTAGAGCCTCAGTCCATAGAACGCTTAGTTAGAGTCTTCTAGGAACGCCAATAGTGTTTTTAGGCATCTTAGCTCATGAAACCAAGGCATGCTTGGAAACGCTCTAAAACGTCTTTTCTCAGTCAGAAAACGCCAGTTCATGCAGTTACATGAATAAAGCTGACCCACATTAAAAATGTTCCACATGCATGAAAGGAATTTTATTTACAATGCATTAAGACACTTCTTGACGTGTTAGAACTTTTATGCATATCAAATTTAGTTAGAGCCTCAGTCCATAAAACGCTTAGTTTAGTGCTTTCTAGGATCGCCAATATTGTTTTTAGGCATCTCAGCTCGTGAAACCAAGGCATGCTTGGAAACCCTCTAAAACGTCTTTTTCAGTCACAAAACGCCAGTTCATACAGTTTCATGAATAAAGCTGACCCACATTAAAAATGTTCCACATGCATGAAAGGAAGGTTATTTACAATGCAGAAAGACACTTCTTGATGTGTTAGAACTTTTATGCATATCATATTTAGTTAGAGCCTCAGACCATAAAAGGCTTAGTTAGTGCTTTCTATGATCGCCAATATTGTTTTTAGGCATCTCAGCTCGTGAAACCAAGGCATGCTTGGAAACGCTCTAAAACGTCTTTTCTCAGTCAGAAAACGCCAGTTCATGCAGTTTCATGAATAAAGTTGACCCACATTAAAAATGTTCCACATGCATGAAACGAATTTTATTTACAATGCATTAAGAGACTTCTTGATGTGTTAGAAGTTTTATGCATATCAAATTTAGTTAGAGCCTCAGTCCATAAAACGCTTAGTTTAGTGCTTTCTAGGATCGCCAATATTGTTTTTAGGCATGTCAGCTCGTGAAACCAAGGCATGCTTGGAAACGCTCTAAAACGTCTTTTCTCAGTCCTGGCGCCAGTTCGTACAGTTTCATGAATAAAGAGCTGACCCACATTAAAAATGTTTTACAGAGTATGAAAGGGAATGTTATTTACAATGCATTAAAGACACCTCTTGATGTGTTGTAGAAGTTTTCACATAGTTAGTTAGGGCCTCAGTCCATGAAGCGGCTTAGGTGGAAGCTAGGAGAATGAGAGTAGTGATTTTAGGCATCTCGGCTGGAGTGAGGCAAAGAGGCGTAGCGGAAGCGGCTCTAAAACGTCTTTTTCAGTCACAAAACGCCAGTTCATACAGTTTCATGAATAAAGCTGACCCACATTAAAAATGTTTTACAAGTATGAAAGGAATGTTATTTACAATGCAGAAGAACACTTCTTGATGTGTTAGAACTTTTATGCATATCATATTTAGTTAGAGCCTCAGTCCATAAAACGTTTAGTTAGTGTTTTCTAGGATCGCCAAAACTGTTTTTAGGCATCTCAGCTCGTGAAACCAAGGCATGCTTGGAAACGCTCTAAAACGTCTTTTCTCAGTCAGAAAACGCTTGTTCATACAGTTTCATGAATAAACCCGACCCACATTAAAAATGTTGCACATGCATGAAAGGAATTTTGGCCCTGATACATTAAGACACTTCTTGATGTGTTAGAACTTTTATGCATATCATATTTAGTTAGAGCCTCAGACCATAAAATGCTTAGTTAGTGCTTTCTAGGATCGCCAATATTGTTTTTAGGCATTTCAGCTCGTGAAACCAAGGCATGCTTGGAAACGCTCTAAAACGTCTTTTTTCAGTCACAAAACGCCAGTTCATACAGTTTCATGAATAAAGCTGACCCACATTAAAAATGTTCCACATGCATGAAAGGAAGGTTATTTACAATGCAGAAAGACACTTCTTGATGTGTTAGAACTTTTATGCATATCATATTTAGTTAGAGCCTCAGACCATAAAAGGCTTAGTTAGTGCTTTCTAGGATCGCCAATATTGTTTTTAGGCATCTCAGCTCGTGAAACCAAGGCATGCTTGGAAAAGCTCTAAAACGTCTTTTCTCAGTCAGAAAACACCAGTTCATGCAGTTTCATGAATAAAGCTGACCCACATTAAAAATGTTCCACAGGCATGAAACAAATTTTATTTACAATGCAGAAAAACACTTCTTGATGTGTTAGAGCTTTTATGCATATCAAATTTAGTTAGAGACTCAGTCCATGGAACGCTTAGTTAGAGCCTTCTAGGAAGGCCAGTAGTGATTTTAGGCATCTCAGCTCGTGAAACCAAGGCATCCTTGGAAACGCTCTAAAACGTCTTTTCTCAGTCAGAAAACGCCAGTTCATGCAGTTACATGAATAAAGCTGACCCACATTAAAAATGTTCCACATGCATGAAAGGAATTTTATTTACAATGCATTAAGACACTTCTTGATGTGTTAGAACTTTCATGCATATCAAATTTAGTTAGAGCCTCAATCCATGAAACGCTTAGTTAGAGCCTTCTAGGAACGCCAGAAGTGATTTTAGGCATCTCAGCTCGTGAAACCAAGGCATGCTTGGAAACTCTCTAAAACGTCTTTTTTCAGTCACAAAACGCCAGTTCATACAGTTTCATGAATAAAGCTGACCCACATTAAAAATGTTCCACATGCATGAAAGGAAGGTTATTTACAATGCAGAAAGACACTTCTTGATGTGTTAGAACTTTTATGCATATCATATTTAGTTAGAGCCTCAGACCATAAAAGGCTTAGTTAGTGCTTTCTAGGATTGCCAATATTGTTTTTAGGCATCTCAGCTCGTGAAACCAAGGCATGCTTGGAAAAGCTCTAAAACGTCTTTTCTCAGTCAGAAAACACCAGTTCATGCAGTTTCATGAATAAAGCTGACCCACATTAAAAATGTTCCACAGGCATGAAACGAATTTTATTTACAATGCAGAAAAACACTTCTTGATGTGTTAGAGCTTTTATGCATATCAAATTTAGTTAGAGACTCAGTCCATGAAACGCTTAGTTAGAGCCTTCCTAGGAAGGCCAGTAGTGATTTTAGGCATCTCAGCTCGTGAAACCAAGGCATGCTTGGAAACGCTCTAAAACGTCTTTTCTCAGTCACAAAACGCCAGTTCATGCAGTTTCATGAATAAAGCTGACCCACATTAAAAATGTTCAACATGCATGAAACGAATTTTATTTACAATGCATTAAGAGACTTCTTGATGTGTTAGAACTTTTCTGCATATCATATTTAGTTAGAGCCTCAGACCATAAAACGCTTAGTTTAGTGCTTTCTAGGATCGCCAATATTGTTTTTAGGCATCTCAGCTCGTGAAACCAAGGCATGCTTGGAAACGCTCTAAAACGTCTTTTCTCAGTCAGAAAACACCAGTTCATGCAGTTTCATGAATAAAGCTGACCCACATTAAAAATGTTCCACAGGGATGAAACGAATTTTATTTACAATGCATTAAGAGACCTCTTGATTTGGTAGAAGTTTTGCGAACATCATATTTAGGTAGAGCCTCAGTCCATAAAACGTTTAGTTAGTGCTTTCTAGGATCGCCAGTAGTGTTTTTAGGCATCTCAGCTCGTGAAACCAAGGCATGCTTGGAAACCCTCTAAAACGTCTTTTTCAGTCACAAAACGCCAGTTCATACAGTTTCATGAATAAAGCTGACCCACATTAAAAATGTTTTACAAGTATGAAAGGAATGTTATTTACAATGCAGAAGAACACTTCTTGATGTGTTAGAACTTTTATGCATATCATATTTAGTTAGAGCCTCAGTCCATAAAACGTTTAGTTAGTGCTTTCTAGGATCGCCAGTAGTGTTTTTAGGCATCTCAGCTCGTGAAACCAAGGCATACTTGGAAACGCTCTAAAACGTCTTTTCTCAGTCACAAACGCCAGTTCATACAGTTTCATGAATAAAGCTGACCCACATTAAAAATGTTTTACAAGTATGAAAGAAATGTTATTTACAATGCATTAAGACACCTCTTGATGTGTTAGAAGTTTTACGCACATCATAGTTAGTTAGAGCCTCAGTCCATGAAACGCTTAGTTAGAGCCTTCTAGGAAGGCCAGTAGTGATTTTAGGCATCTCAGCTCGTGAAACCAAGGCATGCTTGGAAACGCTCTAAAACGTCTTTTCTCTGTCACAAAACGCCAGTTCATGCAGTTTCATGAATAAAGCTGATCCACATTAAAAATGTTTTACAAGTATGAAAGGAATTTTATTTACAATGCAGAAAAACACTTCTTGATGTGTTAGAGCTTTTATGCATATCAAATTTAGTTAGAGACTCAGTCCATGAAACGCTTAGTTAGAGCCTTCTAGGAACGCCAGTAGTGATTTTAGGCATCTCAGCTCGTGAAACCAAGGCATGCTTGGAAACGCTCTAAAACGTCTTTTCTCAGTCACCAAAACACCAGTTCATGCAGTTTCATGAATAAAGCTGACCCACATTAAAAATGTTCCACAGCATGAAAGGAATTTTATTTACAATGCATTAAGACACTTCTTGACGTGTTAGAACTTTTATGCATATCAAATTTAGTTAGAGCCTCAGACCATAAAACGCTTAGTTTAGTGCTTTCTAGGATCGCCAATATTGTTTTTAGGCATCTCAGCTCGTGAAACCAAGGCATGCTTGGAAACGCTCTAAAACGTCTTTTCTCAGTCACAAAACGCCAGTTCATGCAGTTTCATGAATAAAGCTGACCCACATTAAAAATGTTCCACATGCATGAAAGGAAGGTTATTTACAATGCAGAAAGACACTTCTTGATGTGTTAGAACTTTTATGCATATCATATTTAGTTAGAGCCTCAGACCATAAAAGGCTTAGTTAGTGCTTTCTAGGATCGCCAATATTGTTTTTAGGCATCTCAGCTCGTGAAACCAAGGCATACTTGGAAAAGCTCTAAAACGTCTTTTCTCAGTCAGAAAACACCAGTTCATGCAGTTTCATGAATAAAGCTGACCCACATTAAAAATGTTCCACAGGCATGAAACAAATTTTATTTACAATGCAGAAAAACACTTCTTGATGTGTTAGAGCTTTTATGCATATCAAATTTAGTTAGAGACTCAGTCCATGGAACGCTTAGTTAGAGCCTTCTAGGAAGGCCAGTAGTGATTTTAGGCATCTCAGCTCGTGAAACCAAGGCATCCTTGGAAACGCTCTAAAACGTCTTTTCTCAGTCAGAAAACGCCAGTTCATGCAGTTACATGAATAAAGCTGACCCACATTAAAAATGTTCCACATGCATGAAAGGAATTTAATTTACAATGCATTAAGACACTTCTTGATGTGTTAGAACTTTCATGCATATCAAATTTAGTTAGAGCCTCAGTCCATGAAACGCTTAGTTAGAGCCTTCTAGGAACGCCAGAAGTGATTTTAGGCATCTCAGCTCGTGAAACCAAGGCATGCTTGGAAACGCTCTAAAACGTCTTTTCTCAGTCAGAAAACGTCAGTTCATGCAGTTACACGAATAAAGCTGACCCACATTAAAAATGTTCCACATGCATGAAAGGAAGGTTAATTTACAATGCAGAAGACACTTCTTGGTGTATTTAGAACACATGCATATCCTTATTTAGTTAGAGCCTCAGACCATAAAGGAAGCAGTTATGCTTTCTAGGATTGTAATGTGTTTTTGGGCATCTCAGCTCGTGAAACCAAGGCATGCTTGAAAGCTCTACAGCGTCTTTTCTCAGTCGAAAACACCAGTTCATACAGTTTCACGAATACAGCTGACCCACATAAAAAAATTTTCACATGTATGAAAGGAATGTTATTTACAATGCAGAAAGACACTTCTTGATGAGTTAGAAGTTTAAAGTATATCAAATTTAGTTAGAACCTCAGTTCATAAAACGCTTAGTTAAAGCCTTCCAGAAACGCCAATAGTGATTTTAGGCATCTCGGCTTATGAAACCAAGGCACGCTTGGAAACGCTCTAAAACGTCTTTTCTTAGTCAGAAAAGGCTAGTTAATGAAGTTTCCTGAATAAAACAGACCCACATAAAAAATGTTTCACATGGATTAAAGGAAAGTTACTTAAAATGCTTCTTGATGAATAAAAAGTTTTATGCATATCAAATTAAGTTAGAGCCTTTTTTCATACAATGCTTAGTAAGAGCCTTCTGGGAACGTCAATAGTGATTTTAGGCATCTCAGCTTATGAAACCAAGGCACGCTTGGAAACGCTCTAAAACGTCTTTTCTCAGTCAGAAAAGGCTAGTTCATGCAGTTTCATGAATAAACCTGACACATATGAAAAATGAATTATATGCGTGAAAGGAAAGTCATTTACAATGCAGAAAGACACTTCTTGAAGAGTAAGAACGTTTATGCATATCAAATTAAGTTAGAGCCTTTGTTCATAAAACGCTTAGTAAGAGCCTTCTAGGAACGCCAATAGTGATTTTAGGCATCTCAGCTTATAAAACCAAGTCACGCTTGGAAACACTCTGAAACGTCTTTTCTCAGTCAGAAGAGGCTAGTTCATGAAGTTTCATGAATAAAGCTGATCCACATAAAAAAAATTTCACATGCCTGAAAGGAATGTTATTTACAATGCAGAAAGACACTTCTTGATGAATTAGACGTTTAAAGTATATCAAATTTAGTTAGAGCCTCAGTTCATAAAACGCTTAGTTAAGGCCTTCCAGAAACGCCAATAGTGATTTCAGGCATCTCAGCTTATGAAACCAAGGCACGCTTGGAAACGCTCTAAAACGTCTTTTCTTAGTCAGAAAAGGCTAGTTCATGAAGTTTCATGAATAAAGCAGACCCACATAAAAAATTTTCACATGCCTGAAAGGAATATTATTTACAATGCATAAAGACACTTCTTGATGAGTTAGCCGTTTTATGCATATCAAATTTAGTTAGAGCCTTTGTTCATAAAACGCTTAGTAAGAGCCTTCTAAGAACGCCAGTAGTGATTTTTGGCATCTCAGCTGATGAAACGAAGTCATGCGTGGAAATGCTGTACAACGTCTTTTCTCAGTCAGAAAAGATTAGTTCATGCCGTTTCCTGAATAAACCTGACCCATATGAAAAATGAATCATATGCGTGAAAGGAAAGTCATTTACAATGCAGAAAGACACTTCTTGAAGAGTAAGAACTTTTATGCATCTCAAATTAAGTTAGTGCCATTGGTCATAAAACGCTTAGTTAGAGCCTTCTAGGAACGCCGATAGTGATTTTAGACATCTCAGCTTATGAAACAAAGGCATGCTTGGAAATGCTGTAAAACGTCTTTTCTCAGGGAGAAAAGGCTAGATCATGCAGTTTCATGAAAAAAGCTGACCCACATATAAAAATTTTCACATGTATAAAAGGAATGTTTATTTACAATGCAGAAAGACACTTCTTGATGAGTTAGAAGTTTAAAGTATATCAAATTTAGTTAGAGCCTCAGTTCATAAAACGCTTAGTTAGAGACTTCTAGGAACGCCAATAGTGATTTTAGGCATCTTAGCTCATGTAACCGTGGCATGCTTGGAAACGCTCTAAAAGGTCTTTTCTTAGTCAGAAAAGGTTAGTTAATGAAGTTTCATCAGTAAAACAGACCTACATAAAAAATGTTTCACATGGATTAAAGGAAAGTTATTTAAAATGCAGAAAGACACTTCTTGAAGAGTAAGAACTTTTATGCATATCAAAGTAAGATACTGACATTGTTCATAAAACGCTTAGTTAGAGCCTTCTAGGAACGCCAATAGGAATTTTAGGCATCTCAGCTTATGAAACCAAGGCATGCTTGGAAACGCTGTAAAACGTCTTTTCTCAGTCAGAAACGGATTGTTCATGCAGTTTCACGAATACAGCTGACCCACATAAAAAATTTTCACATGCCTGAAAGGTATGTTATTTACAATGCAGAAAGACACTTCTTGATGAGTTAGAAGTTTAAAGTATATCAAATTTAGTTAGAACCTCAATTCATAAAACGCTTAGTTAAAGCCTTCTAGAAACGCCAATAGTGATTTTAGGCATCTTAGCTCATGTAACCGTGGCATGCTTGGAAACGCTCTAAAACGTTTTTTCTTAGTCAGAAAAGGTTAGTTAGTGGAGTTTCCTGAATAAAACAGACCCACATAAAAAATGTTTCACATGGATTAAAGGAAAGTTACTTAAAATGCTTCTTGATGAATAAAAAGTTTTATGCATATCAAATTAAGTTAGAGCCTTTTTTCATACAATGCTTAGTAAGAGCCTTCTGGGAACGCCAATAGTGATTTTAGGCATCTCAGCTTATGAAACCAAGGCACGCTTGGAAACGCTCTAAAACGTCTTTTCTCAGTCAGAAAAGGCTAGTTCATGAAGTTTCATGAATAAAGCAGACCCACATAAAAAATGTTTCATATTCATGAAAGGAATGTTATTTACAATGCAGAAAGCCACTTCTTGATGAGTTAGAAGTTTAAAGTATATCAAATTTAGTTGGAGCCTCTGTTCATAAAACGCTTAGTAAGAGCCTTCTACGAACGCCAGTAGTGATTTTTGGCATCTCAGCTTATGAAACGAAGTCATGCGTGGAAATGCTGTAAAACGTCTTTTCTCAGTCAGAAAAGGCTAGTTCATGCAGTTTCATGAATAAACCTGACACATATGAAAAATGAATTATATGCGTGAAAGGAAAGTCATTTAAAGAAAGGAAGTTTCATCAGTAAAACAGACCTACATAAAAAATGTTTCACATGGATTAAAGGAAAGTTATTTAAAATGCAGAAAGACACTTCTTGAAGAGTAAGAACTTTTTTGCATATCAAAGTAAGTTACTGACATTGTTCATAAAACGCTTAGTTATAGCCTTCTAGGAACGCCAATAGTAATTTTAGGCATCTCAGCTTATGAAACCAAGGCATGCTTGGAAACGCTGTAAAACGTCTTTTCTCAGTCAGAAACGGATTGTTCATGCAGCTTCACGAATACAGCTGACCCACATAAAAAAATTTTCACATGTATGAAAGGAATGTTATTTACAATGCAGAAAGACACTTCTTGATGAGTTAGAAGTTTAAAGTATATCAAATTTAGTTAGAACCTCAGTTCATAAATCGCTTAGTTAAAGCCTTCTAGAAACGCCAATAGTGATTTTAGGCATCTTAGCTCATGTAACCGTGGCATGCTTGGAAACGCTCTAAAACGTTTTTTCTTAGTCAGAAAAGGTTAGTTAGTGAAGTTTCATCAGTAAAACAGACCTACATAAAAAATGTTTCACATGGATTAAAGGAAAGTTATTTAAAATGCAGAAAGACACTTCTTGAAGAGTAAGAACTTTTATGCATATCAAAGTAAGATACTGACATTGTTCATAAAACGCTTAGTTAGAGCCTTCTAGGAACGCCAATAGGAATTTTAGGCATCTCAGCTTATGAAACCAAGGCATGCTTGGAAACGCTGTAAAACGTCTTTTCTCAGTCAGAAACGGATTGTTCATGCAGTTTCACGAATACAGCTGACCCACATAAAAAATTTTCACATGCCTGAAAGGAATGTTATTTACAATACAGAAAGACACGTCTTGATGAGTTAGAAGTTTAAAGAATATCAAATTTAGTTAGAACCTCAGTTCATAAAACGCTTAGTTAAAGCCTTCTAGAAACGCCAATAGTGATTTTAGGCATCTTAGCTCATGTAACCGTGGCATGCTTGGAAACGCTCTAAAACGTTTTTTCTTAGTCAGAAAAGGTTAGTTAGTGAAGTTTCATCAGTAAAACAGACCTACATAAAAAATGTTTCACATGGATTAAAGGAAAGTTATTTAAAATGCAGAAAGACACTTCTTGAAGAGTAAGAACTTCTATGCATATCAAAGTAAGTTACTGACATTGTTCATAAAACGCTTAGTTAGAGCCTTCTAGGAACGCCAATAGGAATTTTAGGCATCTCAGCTTATGAAACCAAGACATGCTTGGAAACGCTGTAAAACGTCTTTTCTCAGTCAGAAACGGATTGTTCATGCAGTTTCACGAATACAGCTGACCCACATAAAAAATTTTCACATGCCTGAAAGGAATGTTATTTACAATGCAGAAAGACACTTCTTGATGAGTTAGAAGTTTAAAGTATATCAAATTTAGTCAGAACCTCAGTTCATAAAACGCTTAGTTAAAGCCTTCTAGAAACGCCAATAGTGATTTTAGGCATCTTAGCTCATGTAACTGTGGCATGCTTGGAAACACTCTAAAACGTTTTTTCTTAGTCAGAAAAGGTTAGTTAGTGAAGTTTCCTGAATAAAACAGACCCACATAAAAAATGTTTCACATGGATTAAAGGAAAGTTATTTAAAATGCTTCTTGATGAATAAGAAGTTTTATGCATATCAAATTAAGTTGGAGCCTTTGTTCATAAAACGCTTAGTAAGAGCGTTCTAGGAACGCCAATAGTGATTTTAGGCATCTCAGCTTATGAAACCAAGGCACGCTTGGAAACGCTCTAAAACGTCTTTTCTCAGTCAGAAAAGGCTAGTTCATGAAGTTTCCTGAATAAAGCAGACCCACATAAAAAATGTTTCATATTCATGAAAGGCATGTTATTTACAATGCAGAAAGACACTTCTTGATGAGTTAGAAGTTTAAAGTATATCAAATTTAGTTAGAGCCTCAGTTCATAAAACGCTTAGTAAGAGCCTTCTACGAACGCCAGTAGTGATTTTTGGCATCTCAGCTTATGAAACGAAGTCATGCGTGGAAAGGCTGTAAAACGTCTTTTCTCAGTCAGAAAAGGCTAGTTCATGCAGTTTCATGAATAATCCTGACACATATGAAAAATGAATTATATGCGTGAAAGGAAAGTCATTTACAATGCAGAAAGATACGTCTTGAAGAGTAAGAACTTTTATGCATATCAAATTAAGTTAGTGCCATTGTTCATAAAACACTTAGTTAGAGCGTTCTAGGAACGCCAATAGTAATTTTAGGCATCTCAGCTTATGAAACCAAGGCATGCTTGGAAACGCTGTAAAACGTCTTTTCTCAGTCAGAAAAGGCTAGTTCATGAAGTTTCATGAATAAAGCAGACCCACATAAAAAAATTTTCACATGCATGAAAGGAATGTTATTTACAATGCAGAAAGACACTTCTTGTTGAGTTAGAAGTTTAATGTATATCAAATTTAGTTAGAGCCTCAGTTCATAAAACGGTTAGTAAGAGTCTTCTACGAACGCCAGTAGTGATTTTTGGCATCTCAGCTTATGAAACCAAGGCACGCTTGGAAACGCTCTAAAACGTCTTTTCTTAGTCAGAAAAGGCTAGTTCATGAAGTTTCATGAATAAAGCAGACCCACATAAAAAAATTTTCACATGCCTGAAAGGAATATTATTTACAATGCATAAAGACACTTCTTGATGAGTTAGACGTTTTATGCATATCAAATTTAGTTAGAGCCTTTGTTCATAAAACGCTTAGTAAGAGCCTTCTAAGAACGCCAGTAGTGATTTTTGGCATCTCAGCTGATGAAACGAAGTCATGCGTGGAAATACTGTACAACGTCTTTTCTCAGTCAGAAAAGATTAGTTCATGCAGTTTCCTGAATAAACCTGACCCATATGAAAAATGAATCATATGCGTGAAAGGAAAGTTATTTACAATGCAGAAAGACACTTCTTGAAGAGTAAGAACTTTTATGCATCTCAAATTAAGTTAGTGCCATTGGTCATAAAATGCTTAGTTAAGAACCTTCTAGGAGCGCCCTAGTAATTTTAAGGCATCTCAGCTTATGAAGTAAGGCATGTTTAGGCGGCTGTAAAACGTCTTTTTTCTCAGGGGAGAAAGGCTAAGATGCATCACAGTTTCATGAAAAAAGCGACCCACATATAAAAGAATTTTCACATGTAGCAAGAGGGAATGTTTATTTACAATGCAAGAAAGACACTTCTTGATGAGTTAGAAGTTTAAAAGTATATCAAATTGGTTTAGAGCCTCAGTTCATAAAAGCGCTTAGTTAAGGAGACACCACAAGGAGCGCCAATAGTGATTTTAGGCATCTTAGCTCATGTAACCGTGGCATGCTTGGAAACGCTCTAAAACGTCTTTTCTTAGTCAGAAAAGGTTAGTTAATGAAGTTTCATCAGTAAAACAGACCTACATAAAATTGTTTCACATGGATTAAAGGAAAGTTATTTAAAATGCAGAAAGACACTTCTTGAAGAGTAAGAACTTTTATGCATATCAAAGTAAGTTACTGACATTGTTCATAAAACGCTTAGTTAGAGCCTTTTAGGAACGCCAATAGGAATTTTAGGCATCTCAGCTTATGAAACCAAGGCATGCTTGGAAACGCTGTAAAACGTCTTTTCTCAGTCAGAAACGGATTGTTCATGCAGTTTCACGAATACAGCTGACCCACATAAAAAATTTTCACATGCCTGAAAGGTATGCTATTTACAATGCAGAAAGACACTTCTTGATGAGTTAGAAGTTTAAAGTATATCAAATTTAGTTAGAACCTCAATTCATAAAACGCTTAGTTAAAGCCTTCTAGAAACGCCAATAGTGATTTTAGGCATCTTAGCTCATGTAACCGTGGCATGCTTGGAAACGCTCTAAAACGTTTTTTCTTAGTCAGAAAAGGTTAGTTAGTGGAGTTTCCTGAATAAAACAGACCCACATAAAAAATGTTTCACATGGATTAAAGGAAAGTTACTTAAAATGCTTCTTGATGAATAAAAAGTTTTATGCATATCAAATTAAGTTAGAGCCTTTTTTCATACAATGCTTAGTAAGAGCCTTCTGGGAACGCCAATAGTGATTTTAGGCATCTCAGCTTATGAAACCAAGGCACGCTTGGAAACGCTCTAAAACGTCTTTTCTCAGTCAGAAAAGGCTAGTTCATGAAGTTTCATGAATAAAGCAGACCCACATAAAAAATGTTTCATATTCATGAAAGGAATGTTATTTACAATGCAGAAAGCCACTTCTTGATGAGTTAGAAGTTTAAAGTATATCAAATTTAGTTAGAGCCTCTGTTCATAAAACGCTTAGTAAGAGCCTTCTACGAACGCCAGTAGTGATTTTTGGCATCTCAGCTTATGAAACGAAGTCATGCGTGGAAATGCTGTAAAACGTCTTTTCTCAGTCAGAAAAGGCTAGTTCATGCAGTTTCATGAATAAACCTGACACATATGAAAAATGAATTATATGCGTGAAAGGAAAGTCATTTTAAAGAAATTTCATCAGTAAAACAGACCACCACATAAAAATGTTTCCACATGGATTAAAAGGAAAGTTATTTAAAATGCAGAAAGACACTTCTTGAAGAGTAAGAACTTTTATGCATCTCAAATTAAGTTAGTGCCATTGGTCATAAAACGCTTAGTTAGAGCCTTCTAGAAACGCCAATACTAATTTTAGGCATCTCAGCTTATGAAGCCAAGGCATGTTTGGAAACGCTGTAAAACGTCTTTTCTCAGGGAGAAAAGGCTAGATCATGCAGTTTCATGAAAAAAGCTGACCCACATATAAAAATTTTCAAATGTATGAAAGGAATGTTATTTACAATGCAGAAAGACACTTCTTGATGAGTTAGAGGTTTAAAGTATATCATATTTAGTTAGAGCCTCAGTTCATAAAACGCTTAGTTAGAGACTTCTAGGAACGCCAATAGTGATTTTAGGCATCTTAGCTCATATAACCGTGGCATGCTTGGAAACGCTCTAAAACGTCTTTTCTTACTCAGAAAAGGTTAGTTAGTGAAGTTTCCTGAATAAAACAGACCCACATAAAAAATGTTTCACATGGATTAAAGGAAAGTTATTTAAAATGCTTCTTGATGAATAAGAAGTTTTATGCATATCAAATTAAGTTAGAGCCTTTGTTCATAAACCGCTTAGTAAGAGCCTTCTAGGAACGCCAATAGTGATTTTAGGCATCTCAGCTTATGAAACCAAGGCAAGCTTGGAAACGCTCTAAAACGTCTTTTCTCAGTCAGAAAAGGCTAGTTCATGAAGTTTCATGAATAAAGCAGACCCACATAAAAA
>VONZ01003247.1:0-25669 GCA_012976165.1 Labeo catla
AAATTCTCAGACAAATTACCCCAGTATCTTTCCATCTTGATCTACCCGCTAACTATCGCATTTCTCCCACTTTTCATATGTCCCTACTGAAACCCGCTGGTGGTCCGAGGAGGGAGCCGGAGGAGGAAGCCGAACCACAGACCCCCCCCATTCTGGTCGACGGCGAGGAGGCCTATCGGGTGCACGAACTCCTTGACTCAAGGCGCCGGGGTAACACCCTCCAGTACCTGGTCGATTGGGAGGGGTACGGCCAGGAGGAACGCTCCTGGGTTAATGCTGGAGACATCCTCGACCCTACCCTCACGGAGGAGTTTCATCGGAGGTTCCCGGAGAAGCCGGCCCCTCGACCCCGAGGTAGACCCCGGCGCCGTGCGCCTCCTCGCGTCAGGAGCCGCTCGCAGGGGGAGGGCTCTGTTACAGAGGCGGCTTCCTTACCGCCGCCTCCTCGCCACCAGAGGGAACCCTCTCCTGAGTTTTAATTCGGTCTCATTCGGACTCCACTTCCCATGCTCCTTCATTCCTGGGACTGACACACCCACACACACACACCTGCCTCTCATCACCCACTCCATTTAAGCCTCACTCTCACGCAGTCCTACGCGAAGTCTTGATTTGCTACTGCTGTCATTTCTAAGCGTTGTTTATTTCTTCAGTCTACCCGTTGCCGAACCCAGTTTGTCCCTCGGCTGTGTATTCTCTCTGCCTGCCTACTACTTGGATTGTTTATTGGATTACGTTGTCTCGCCGCCAGCCCCGACCTCTGCCTGCCTTACGTTTACGAACTGTTTACCTCTGTTGCCCGTGTTTGCCGGCGATCGACCTGTATCCTTCTGACTTCCCAATAAAGCTGCTTATGGATCCGAACACCTCTGAGTCTCTGTTACACTAACGTTAAAATTGGTTTTAAACTTAAAAAAAAAAAGTATGCTCTTCACTCACTGTATGCTCTAACTGTATGCTCTAACAGATCACCCTATTTTAACTTTACAAAGGAAATGAACTGAAACAGTATTTCGTTACAAATATTTGGGAATATGGCTGGATGAACACCTGGGTTTTTATTGAAAACTTTTTATAAAAAGCTTACCAAAATTGGGTTTTCTTTGCCGTTTAGAGAAATGTTTTCCTTTTAAAGAAAGAACTATTGTTTTCTCTCAGTGTTAGATTATGGTGATGTGCAAGTTTTATTTGATTATTATTATTATTATTATTTATTTAATAATTGTATAAGTATTATTATTATTATTATTAATGTTCATCATGATAAATCACGATCATGATAAGACTAAAACTAAAAACCTTTGTCACAAAACCTTGTTCTGTCAGCTGATTGTTTCTGCTCAACTTACTTGAGTTTGTCCAGATGTTTGAGTGTTTCAGAGAGCAGCTTCACTCCTGATTCTCCTGGGTGATTGTAGCTCAGATCCAGCTCTCTCAGATATGAGGGGTTTGAACTCAGAGCTGATGCCAGAACAGCACAACCTTCTGCAGTCACCATACAGCCAGATAATCTACAACAGAAAGTGCTCATGTTAGTGTGCTCCTTCAATTTTACTCCCCCCATCCCCCCAAAATCTTACTAACCACACATAATCTTTATTATTTTATCTTTATTATAAAAATGCAAACATGTGCATCCATCTTGCTCACATATTATTGTATCACAGTTTGCATACAGCAACAACAAAAATCATGTTGGCCAATAGTACGTTATAAGTAGCTGAAATAAGCACAAATGTCAAGGCATGTTAAAACATCTCAAGGGCCCCAAAATCACCTCAGACCCCAGATGATTAATAATAAAGTGTTTATCTGGTTTAGTGGAAGGGTCAGGTATAGTTTATACTCAATATGTTATTATTGCATAGTGTTTTATAAATGTACTACAACACACAGACATCAAGAATCAGCATTTGAATCTCAACAATGGTAACATTCAACAGCTGCATGCTGGGTAGCAGCAGAGTACAAATCTCACCCATGACTCCCAACATGCAGCTGTTGAGATTCATATGCTGAATCTTGATGTCTGTGTGTGTCAAACTGATGCTGTAGATTTCAAGGTTTAGTGTATATGATGAACATCCATAATAGCTCATACACCTGTTGTAAACATTATGAAAATAATAGACTAACCACTGCATGAGATCAGTGCATCATGCCACTGGATGATAATGATTTAACAAACAATAAAAACTAACCAAAAACACCTAATCAGACTTCTTTTTGGCTTTTTTACTTTGCTGTAATAAATGTGCTTCATACACATAATTACAGCAGCCAAAAAAGTTAAAATAAAAAAATCAAAAGTCAAGAGTCCAACTAAAGTAAACCCTGATCGCCATGATGGTGAGGTTAATTGAAACTTTAAAAAAATAAAAAATAAATAAAATATCTAAACCTCTATTTAGATGTTCTGAAATAATATTTGTGGATATATGACAGAAATCAAGTCAAACGTCAAGTCAAATTTAATGTCTTCATTTATTTAAGTTCATTTTATCTTTGACTGTGGCTGATTCCTGTGTTTCTCTTTCCTTCTGTGATTCTGCTTGTAAACAGCAGGTGTTGATCATTATTGGTCAATCATGACATAATGATCTCCTTAACTCCAACACTGTGTCAATGCTACTTGAACACTCTGTAGTGTGGAAACACATGAACACTGAGCAGGGTTTGTTTAACACTGGGAAATATTACATCAACTTTACCTGATTCATTTACGTAAGACTGATGCATTTGAATCACATTAAGTTTTACTGATTTGTTTAAGTTAAAACTATGTAATCTAAATGCATGGAAATTTTGTATGTAATTGAATTAAGTTAAGGGCTGAAATATTTTTTTTGAGTGTGTTGCACACTGCACGCTACAATGTTTCTCTCATCTGACAACCATTTCAGGTCTCAAAGTCTCTACTAGTAAGCTGATAAGTTAAATAAGTTGTGTTTGCTTAGGGAAACTCACAAAATGTGTGGATTTGGGGGTATTCTTACAAGGTCCCTAAATGTTTTTGGCAAACTACTTTTTTACTCTTACTTGAGTCATATTATTTTTCAGTACTTTTATTTGTACTCAAGTAAATTATACCTTAAATAGCAATACTTTTACTTAAGTAACATTTTTAGAACTCTTTCCACCATATGGATTCCACACTGGAAACTCTTTCCAGTCATATGGATAAGAGACCAAGTTTGAACAGATTTGAACAACTTGCAACATTAACACAAACGAACACAATTATTGATAATCCCAACTCAGGAAGGAGACTGTCAATTGTCAAATGAAACCCAAGATCAGTGGTCAAAGATATAGGACATCACATGAGGAAACTTCGTTGAGTGGTGCTCCCCGACTCAAGACAAGAACCAGACTGAAATTCCTTCAAAATTCTTTTGTTCCCCAGAACATGCCCTTAGTTCACAGAATGGCAGAGAAACTGTCCCTTTTACCTAAATATGCACCAAAATGATGCTTAAAAGGACTTGCGAATGACCGTCAGACCACTGCATAACTCCCTATTATGTATGTTACCCACACATTTGTCTATTATGTTCTAATCACTTGTGTATGTCCTTTTAATAACTATAATAGTGTAAGGGTTTATATTCATGTTTGGTATGTATGAGTTTGAAAATCCATGCTTTGAACGTTTCTACCAATCAATTCTTTGCCAAATGCACTGTATTCATGTTATAGAAATCATGGCCAAATTATACTCTGCAAGAGCGGGAAAATTCTGACCATGTGACTGATAAGATAACATGCTGATTTATGTTTTGGGAGGAGAAACATAGCAATATCCCGAGTTAAGACATCATCTAATTGGTCAAGACACCATTTTGGGATGTGTTTAAAACCACAGGACACCATAAAATTTTGCTTTTAACTATTTCCATCTCTCCTAGCCATGCTTTTAGCCGTTGCTTTTTAGCTTTTAGCTATTGGTTTTAACCTTTGCTTTTAGTCATGCTTTTAGTTTGTGCTTTGTGCCATTGCTTCTAGCCATGCTTTTTGCCATCATTTTTGCCGCTGCTTTTTGCGTTCTTTGAATGCTTCCTGGCTTGCACGCCAGCCACTCCTCTAAAGCGAAAACATGAGGAGATCATCACATTTCTTTCTTTTACTTTAATCTTTTTTTCTTTCCGTTGAGAGTTTTGTGTTCGGAGTTAAGTTTTGCCGCTAAGCCGTGTCTCAGACTTCGTGCCTGCCTCAAAACTTCAACCAGTGTACATGAATCCATCCTCCAGGATGGATTTCTCTATGTAAGACATGCTGAGTTTTGGTTCTTTTTGGAGATGCACTCCAGTTCAAAGACGGCAGAAAGCACATCCTGTTTGTTTTCATTATTTTACAAAAGCAGAACGTTTATAACGAATTTACATAAATAAAGTCAGTTTCGAGTTGATTTTAAGTTTTTATTATCAGGAAAAAATGCAAGTGATCACACAGGTACCCCCTTTCATGCATGCACACTGATATTCCACACAAACACGGAACATGGGCCAAAAATATAGCACATGTACAGCCTAAAGGTTAACGCTAAAGTTTGGAATACACATTAAAATAAATCCTCACCAGTCTACATTCCAGACAGGTGCAGTTATAACCTATAAATTGAAGGCTATTTGATGCGGATCTAACTGACCAATGCCGCTTAAATTCATTGATCGTAGTTGTTAATCAGGATTAAAATGTTTTTATGACTTGCTTATGCATTAAATAACTAAGATACAAATAGGTTAAGTAAAATATTCTAAATATATAACAGGCCTAGGGGCCCACGGGGCCCAGTTGAATTTCCCAGTTTGTGTAAATTCTTGAATTTCCCAGTTTGTGTAAATCCACGTGGGGTTCAGAGTATAATTTTTATCCACGTTGGGCAGGGGCTCGATTTCGAACAATTTTTGTTTTTGTGTTTCAGAGGAAAAAAAAAAAAAAAATCAATAAAGTGGAATTTATATGACTATGGAAAAGTTTTCTGAGTCCTTGATGGCTGCAAAGATGAAATTCACGAAATCTCCACTGGAGAGAGAAATGCATTCACAGATTACATAATCAGGTAGGCTAGCCTATTTGATTTCATTTTGAATTGGTTCGCTAAAAGTAGACAAGCTTTCTTTAGATTTATTTCTTATGTATGTAAGGACCCCAATTTTAAGTTTGTTTCATTATCAGAAAAAAATGCAAGTGATCGTGCGGGCACCTCCCTGTCATGCTTGAGCATTAATTCGTTTCCGAACAAACATCTGAATATGGATAATAGCTTAGAGCACATCTATATTAGGTCAGCACTAGAGTATGGGATCCGCATTAAAATAAATAAAATAGATGTAGTTATAACCTGCAAATTGAAGGCTGTATATAATAATGGGCTGATGCAGATGCTCCAATTCTCCAATTCGCTGATGTTGTTGAAACTTGTTTTTTAATGACTCTCATAAACTTGTTTTAATAAATCGCTAATGCATTAAATAATAAAGATAAAAAACAGGATAAATTGCTGAATATATATTGTACACATATAAATATTTATCAAATGCTAGACTGCGAATAAGATTACAGTTTCACATTTTGCATCTGCATAACAAAGTGAATTATTTTTAACATGCAGTGATACAAAATAATACCAAACAAAATTTGTAATGAAGAAAAAATATTTAGACAAATAAGAATGAATGATGTTACTCGTCAGCAGCATGCGCGTCGTACACGCAAATCTTGCTCTCTACATTAATTAAATAATGGGCAGTCTTTGATCGCTCATTTGAAAACATGAAATACAGTCAAATAAAAATGTTATTTTACTTTAGGCGCACCCCTTATACGTGGTGGATAATCATAGCGATTTCCTTCAAATTTCTATTAAAGCACATCAGTGCAGTAAAATACAGACCTAAATGCACAAGTTAAACAGGGTTTTATTCTTTTGGTAAAAACTTTATTTTTTGATGGTAAGGTTGACATTTGCATGGAATTGCCCAAGTACAAACCTCCAGATTCTAGCTGAACTGGTGCATTTAATATAAAGTTTAATAGACTGCTTGAGAAACTCAATGCGAGGGTTAATTAAATGATTGATGGTTGTTCAGGTCTAAGCAATTGTATATACGTATGCTATAAACTTGGGATTTTATATTCTCACTCTTCTAAACTCAGTCATTCTTCACTTTCTCTCTTTCTGCAACTTGTATGAATGTGTGAATGCACGTCTATGTGTTAGATTAGTTTAAATGTCTTAGATTTATCCAATAAATTTTTATCCATTTAGTTTATATGTCTTAGGTTTATCCAATGAATTCTTATTCATATTGAAAAGAAAAGTATCTTGTGTTTTGTGCTTATAAATTAATGTCTTAAACTGCCGACCTTGTTAACATGCTAATAAATAGTGTTTTCGCTATATTTTGGATATTAGTATCCATTACAGAGTGGATGTTATACGGCTCACTCAATGAATCACTGGCCGATTCATTGATCCACTGTAAAATGGAGATTATGTTCAATCTTAAATGATTCCCTTTGAGCTAAATTGACCCTTATTGTAATCCCTTCAATTGTAATCCCTTACATTAGCAGTGTGTAACATGCTAGCGACATGTTAAAACATGTTAGCAATACGTTAAATTATGCTTGATCTTGAGCTAGATCAAGCTTTGACTGCTGCAAACTGAATTATCACTTTAGTTAAATATTTTTCCCACTTTTTATCATTAGCTAGCTCCACAATGGAGAATTGCTTTATAACAGAAAATCAACTTCTTAATTTTAACTGAAAATGACACTAACTCTGGTTTTTCATGTTTAATACTGTAAAGATGCTTGATTTAAGGCCATCTATTGCATAAACTAATGTGGCCAAGATTTACTAACAGCTTGCACCAATGCAAACCACCTGTTGACGTTAAAATAGTACTGTCAGGATTTACTAAAGACGCCTAGTGAAAAATTAGCACTGAAAAGGAGTGAGCAGTTATTTTTGTGCCTGCCCTTATTGAATATGCATTTGTAGGAGTTTCTCTTTCAGACGCAAAATTTATGGGAGGAGTGTATTTAAATTAATCATGCAATGCAATTTACTAATGTTTGTAAAATTACGTCAAATGACTAGTATTTGTACCATTATTTCATGCATTATTTAATCTATTATGGAAATGATTTGTCTGTGACTGTGTTATTTAATGTGTGCATTGTCAGTAAATGCCCATCGGCACTTTTATTGAAATTGCGCTCTAACGCTAATTTTCCCTGCTGAGTAAATCTGGCCCTATATGAATAAACATGACCTGACTAGACTTTCCTGGAGCACTGAACTGCAGAGCTGGTGAAATCATCCACATTCAGATAATCAGATGTGTTTTAACTGCTGCTTTCACACCGCTGTCAATTTTTTGTTGTGTTTATTTTGTTAACACGTTAAACACATTGAGCAATTATTTTTATACAAATAATGATTATTTAATTACAAAAGTAGAATGTATGTAGTCTCTCTCTCTCTCTTACACACACACACACACACACACACACACTCTATTATTATTATTAAAATATAAATCAATATGAATCACAAACCTCAGTATGTTGAGTTGATTTGGATTCTTCAGCCCAGCAGAGAGCAGCTTCACTCCAGAATCCTGCAGGTCATTGTTACTCAGATCAAGCTCTCTCAGGTATGAAAGGTTTGAACTCAGAGCTGATGCCAGAGCAGTACAACCTTCATTTTTCACCAAACAGCCAGATAGTCTACAACAACAGTAATAATGTTAGTGTGATTAATTTAAGAGATGCTTTAGATCTAATTTCTGGCATATGGGAACAGCAACAGGAATGTGGACTGTGTGAGGGTGTTCATGTGTGTGCATCTACTCAGCATACACAAGTTGAAGTAAAAATAAATTTATGGACACTGACCAAAGTGAAATGTAGAGTAATTCACCAAAACCAAAACAAATAAAATGGGCACAGGTGCATCAGGCATCATCAAATATATTTCAAAGAAAGCTGGTGCCACAGTCCTGACTGCATCACTGTCTTACTGGGTGTTTTTAGGTAATATTTGCATTTATTCACATGCATTTGAATGAGCTATTCATGTGGTAGACTGTCATGATTTTGGCTAATGCAGGACACTAATGAATGATGCGCATCAGAGGGGATTTAGTGGTGGGTATACGCAAAGCTGACAGATAAAGTGGGTATATGCCATATACCTGCGTATACCCTGCACTACACCACTGGTCTTTATGTTGCTTTTACATTAATTTGAAGATAGAATATGAAATTACAGCAATATAAAAGTTCTTTTAAAAAACTTTAATGTTAGGTGGTACAATTACTTCATCAAATTAATCGTGATTTACAAAAAAATTGTGCATTTAATAATTTAATTTGTTTTTGTTTTTTTTAAATCGATTGACAACATATGCATCTAGAATTATATAGCCCACTGAAACATTTTAATGTGTTTCTAGCATTACATAACACATCAATGTTGTGTTTTTGCAGGATTTAACATATTGCTAACATCTGGCAACATGCTAATATATATATATATATATATATATATATATATATGACACGAGTCAAATGAGCACGAAAATGGTACAAGTAATGATGCAGCTTCAGTAGAACATCAGTGAACTGCGGTCAGATGAGATGTTGTCAGGCCAATGAAACTATGAGTATGCATTGCCATAGTTATGTCTTCAGTGAAGTTACAAAACTTCATGACTTAACTGAAAAAAAAAAAAAGGCGATTAAAGCTGTCTTAAAACTGTATTTATTAGGGTCCGAGCCCTAAATGGGCAAAGGCCCTATTGTTTTTCGAAGGATTATTATTATTATTATTATTATTACTAGAGCCTGAGCCCTAAAATGGTGATGCCCAAAGGATTATTAGGGCCTGAGCCCTGAAAGGGTCAGCATGACCTCAAGACATTGGGGATGCTAAATTGCGGAGGGATTTTTGATATCTCGAACGGTCTGGCCGTGGGGAGGCGACGAAATTGTGGCGAGAAATGACAAACAGGAAATGGCTAATAACTATTGCACACATTGTCTGAATGTGTGAAGACAATGTTTCCCAGCCAGTTTCTTTCTGCATGTTCCTAGGCTTTTCGCCAGATTATTGTGCTCTGCTACTGTTCCGTCTGTGTGACTGAAGCTCTGCTTCGGTTCATGTCTTGTCTGTTCATTTCTATTCTCAGTTGTGTCTTGTCACGCTATTTACCCCGTATTTTGTCCAGCCATCCAGTTGCCTGCTGCTGCTGCCCTCTGCCCTCTGGACACTGCTCTCCAGACCTGTCTGCACAGCCTAGGGTGTCACCCCTGGCCCTTCTGCCCGGGACTGTCCTCCCTTCAAGTTTTTCCTTTGTTCCAGTTTTTTTTCCCCCCTGAGTTTACCCCCAGTACTGCGTACGCCCTTTTGGCCAGTGAGCGGCATACTGCCTTAGTTTTTTGAAGATTAATAAACACCTTTGTTTGACCAGCCTTTGCTTTTGGGTCCTTTTGTCGTGACATACACACAGTAGTCAACATTTGAAGTGGATCAAAACCTTTCATCTCATCAAAGTTGTCCTAAAAACAATACCCATTCTTGTCGACTTTGATGAACTTTTTTGTTTCACTTCAAATGTTGACTGGATATATATATATGTAAAATAAAACATACGCATTTTCACTTTTTCCCTAAAACTGAACAGAGCAGGTAAATTTGTAGTAGGATAATGAAAATGTTTTCCTCTTAAACTTGCTAAACAGGGCATCTTTAATTAATAAAAACACAAAATTAATCAATGTGAAACACAAACCTCAGTATGTTGAGTTGACAGTTTGGACTCTTCAGTCCAGCAGCGAGCAGTTTCCCTCCTGAATCCTGCAGATGATTACCACTCAGATCCAGCTCTCTCAGGTGTGAAAGGTTTGAACTCAGAGCTGATGCCAGAGCAGCACAACCTTCCTCATTTACCGAACAGCCAGATAATCTACAACAAAAGTAATAATGTTAATGTGAGTAATTTAAGAGATGCTTTAGATCTTATTTCTTGCATTTGGGAACAGCAGCAGGAATGTGGGGTGTGTGATGTGTGTGATAAAAATGTAATTTTACAAAAACACCCTAAATTTTAACACATGGGTGGAATAATTTATAATTATTATTGTATTTGTGCATAATACATAATTTTCCGACTCCGCATTGAGCTAGCAGCTAGCGAGCTGGGGTGGAAGTGCATTCCGCGTTCACTGCGCCCTCCTCTCTTGTGTTTGGAAAGGCATAAATCAACATTTGATTGGGCTGGGAGTTTGATCGATGTCTCTTCAGAAAGATCTGATTTGGGGCTTTTCAGACATATGACACATTGCGTAAAGACACAATTGCCCATTAACACAAACGTGTTAATGCAAAACCAGTAGAAAAAGCATTATTCAACTGCATCGCATGCATTGATCGGCGCATCTAAGACATTTTTGGGTGTCGTCTGGCCGTGCAAGCGCACAGAAAAGGAAGCATAGTCTCATTTTAAAGATAACAACCTAATCTAAGAGCTGATATAACGTTTTTGGCCACTTATTGCACACATAAGTAGTAATTGGAGCAGAAATATGACCTAATTGTTTGTTTGTTTACATAAGTAATTTCCATCGTCGTGATTCTTTTGATAATTATTCTCTGTAATATGTTAGAACAATGAAATAAAACATTATCATATTTTGGTGAATTTGTTTTTATTTGATATATGACTCATCTATGTTTGGGAAGTTTGAGCGATGTGAATATGAATATGATTATGAATATTATTAGGTCATCTTCACGAGAGGGGCTTGTTTGTGGGGGGGCAGATTCAGACTCTATTATGTTATTTCTTTGTAACATAAATGCAATAGTGATGAGATGGATAAGAAAGCGGAGGTTCTAAGCTTTCAAATGATGCCATATTTGTCTAGTTCATTGCTCCTCAACTTATTAATTTTTTACAATAATTTTGATGATGCAATTTTGGACCCACCAGTGGGTCTGCGGGGGAGTGCAGAGCTTAAGAGGTTAACCTTATTTTGGGGACAAATATGTACCTAGAAGAAAAAAAAAAATAAATAAAAAATAAAACAACATACACAGGTAAAAATACATTTATCTAAATTGACCAAAGTGAAATGTAGAGTAGTTCATGAAAAAACAATCAACAACAACAACAAAAACAAACAAACAAAAAAAGGTGGGATGCTGAAGTCTGTTATGATATGAAGGAATTAATTGGCTTGTGATTTCTGTTAAAGTGATTTTTTTGTAAAACATTTTCATTTTGGGCATGAAGATGACGCATGTTCTAATCTACAACATAAACGACTTAAAAACTGGAAATTAGAGGAAAAGCTCTTGTATTTCTGGGACCCTTGTGCCACTATTTTGGGTGGCCCAACAAAAACAAATTAGCATATATTTGGAATATTTCTGTATGCATTTAAAACTATTTGAACATGTGTAGGATTAATAAAATGGAACTTGATGCTTTAAATCTTATTTCAAGCATTTGGGAACAGCCGCAGGAATGTAGAGTGTGTAGAGTTGTAACGTCTCGGTTACATCTGTAACCCTCGTTCCCTGAAGGAGGGAACGGAGACGTTACGTCATAACTGACGTATTTGGGGTCTCCCTTGGGAGGCCAATCACCTCTGAGCCAACTGGAAAAAGCCAATGAAAATTGGCGAGTGGATTTTGCATGCCAGGCCACTCCCCCGTACATACGGGTATATAAGATGGCGGCGTGCATCCACTCATTCAGATTTAAGCTAAGGAGCTGAGCAAAAACCGAGCCCCCCAGCGCAGTCCCGAATTGTGGAAAGAGGACGTAACATCTCCGTTCCCACCTTCGTGGTAAGACGAACCGGCATCAGCATTCAGAAACTCGATGGTAATACGCTAAGAGGAGCCGGTCCTCCGCGGGGATTCACCCGACGGAAAAACCCGGACTGTAACCCTCAGGTCCCCCATGCATCTAGCCAATGCAGCCTCGGGAGTCAGCGACCCGCGAGATCGGAAAGGGTAGAGCGCAAAGGCAGCCTACAAAACAAATGTAAGCAATGACCAGGCATAATAATGGGTCTGCCCACGAGAGCGGGCATAACCCAACCACAAATGCTATCTCAACATGCATTATTTACAACCCAGACCTATGAGACAGCGATTGTGCCCGTGCGGAGGAAGTAAGGAAACTACCGTCCCTAAAAGCACACGATCAGGGATGCGTCTTGAGAAAGACACTCTCAACGAGCGTGCTTCGTTGGAAAATTGCTCTTTTAGCGCTGGTTTGCCCAGGGAAGGACCGCGGCACAAGCGTGCACTCAAGAGGGGTTCTTCGCTGGAATGCAAAGTTACCAAACAGAGATACAGCCAGCTATGCAGCGTTGAGAGACTCCAAAGATGAGTTTCCAGTCAGCTTGCGGGTGAAGCTCCAAAGCAGAAATCTGAATGAGTGGATGCACGCCGCCATCTTATATACCCGTATGTACGGGGGAGTGGCCTGGCATGCAAAATCCACTCGCCAATTTTCATTGGCTTTTTCCAGTTGGCTCAGAGGTGATTGGCCTCCCAAGGGAGACCCCAAATACGTCAGTTATGACGTAACATCGTAGAGAACGACTGAAGGGGAACGATATACAGGTATGACGGTCTAACCTAAATAAACATTTTCTAGTTTTATTTGAGGAAAAATATTGTCAAATACATTGTGAAACTCCTCTACAACCCACCAAAATAAAAGTTCAATTTAACTTAAAGTTATGACAGAAATATATTAGCATTGTACAATGTACTACAATGACAAAATTTAATGTGAAAAGGCCTTGTCTGAAAGTTTTCTGAAAGTGGTCATGAACTGCTTCTGTTTTTCATTTTGTACTGTTCTCTAAGGTCCACGTGTAATGTTATCAAAATTTTTACATAAAAAAACAACAATCACAATTTAGATGTAATAGGCTATTTACATCTGACAGAAATAATGTGAAGTGTTCATTTTCTGTGTGACTTTATCAGTCTCTCACATCATTCTGGAGGAATTTTTGCCCACTCTTCTTTACAATGTTGCTCCAGTTTATTGAGGTTTGTGGGCATTTGTTTACGCACCGCTTTTACCACATGATTTCAGTCAGGATGAGGTCTGGACTTTGGGCTATTGCAACGCCTTGAATGTTTTCTGTTGTAGAATTGCTGGTGTGCTTGGGATCATTGTCCCGTTGCATGACCCAATGTTGGCCAAGTTTTAGCTGTTGGATGGACATCCTCACATTTGTCTATTGAATACTTTGGTATACAGACCCACATAGCAATTGACATCTGGCCCAGCTCTGGGCCAAGCAAGGAGTTACACTTGGCCCAAGTACAGCAAAGAATTACGGCCCTTGTTTGGCCCAGATCTGGACTACAGACGTGAGCCACACATGAGCCATAACTGGCCCAAATCTCAGCCAAACAGTAACTTATAACCAGCCCTGAACTGAGCCAGAACAAGTTTTAATAGTGCTACACAATCTCAGGCTTCAGTAAACCACATAGAGACCAGTCTTAAACCAGAAACCCCAAAACTGAGCCATGTCTAAAGGTGTAACTGTGCTTTACTGCTTATTGATGGATCCATGGCTGAGTTGGTTTTTGTTTCCTTTTTTAGGCTCAGTTTTGGGGTTTCTGGTTAAAGACTGGACTCTGTGTGGTTTACTGAAGGCTTGACTGGGTCCCAGATAGCAAGAGAGCAGGTGAAAACCATTGAATCAATGTTTAAAATAGTTGATTTGTCAATGTTAATGTCATTAAAACAATTAATGTTGAAAAGAATGTTGACATTTCAACAAACCACCATTACTGTGATCAATGATTGCTTTAGTTGGGTCCTTGATTCTTGATTTTCATTATATCAATTCTTGTTTTGTGCTATAATGGTATTTCAATATAAACACTTACGCTATTGAAAAGAGATGTTTTAAAATTAAATGAAAGTAGATTACTTTTTGCAATGGGTGGCAACTGGCAATAAAGTTGAAAAACAATTCTAAATAACATTGATGAATGTCATTACCAACGTAAATCTTCTGTACCACGAATGCAAAAAAAAAAAAAAAATCTGTGATAGCCGATGAAAAGATTTAGACATGAACACTCAACATACACATCGCAACAATGGTGACAATCACCAAACTAATTCAGATAAACAGATCAACTGCAATGCATGCTGGGAATCATGAATGACTTTTTACTATATTAATACCCAGCATGCATTTCTGCATAGAATTTTATTTTGCTGATTGTCACCATTGTTGAGTTTCATACGCTGATTCTTGATGTCTAATTGATTCAGTAATCTAAAGTTTTTTTGTTAATACTCTGTTAATTCATAAAAGTATGATAGTGGTTTTATTGAGCTTCACTCTCACATTGCAGTACCACACCATCATTCAAAGCCCAATGCACTTGTGAGCTATTCATTAAATAACCTTGCAATGGTTACAGTCTCCACTACCATCTAATTGCAGCAGAGCTTAGTTTTCATTGTCTTAAATAACATGTTTTCACACAATGTTACAACAGACAAAGAAAATCTAATGTTAAAGTACAAAGAGTCAAGAGCCCAACTAAAGCGATCACTGATCACAACAATGGTGGTTTGCTGAAATTTAATTTTTTGGTTCAACATTATTAGTAGGAGCAAAAGTTATATTAATTCAATATCATTAACATTGACAAATCAACTACTTTTAACGTTGATTCAATGGTTGCTTGGGGGTAGCACTAATAAAACTTGTTCTGGCTCAGTTCAGGGCTGGTTATAAGTTACTGTTCGGCTGAGATTTGGGCCAGTTATGGCTCATGTGTGGCTCACGTCTGTAGTCCAGATCTGGCCCAAACAAGGGCCGTAATTCTTTGCTGCACTTGGGCCAAGTGTAACTCCTTGCTTGGCCCAGAGCTGGGCCAGATGTCAATTGCTATGTGGGGAGGAGTTCATGGTCAGTTTAAGTACTGTGAGGTGCCCAGGTCCTGTGCTACAAAACAAGCCCAAAAACAACAGCCCTCCACCAGCATGTGTGACTTTTGGTATGAGGTGTTTGTGCTGATATGTTCTTTAGGTTTTCACCAAATATGGCACTGTACATTATGGCCAAACATCTCCACTTTAATCCCTTCTGTTCAAAGGACACTGTTCTACAAGTCTTACGGTTTGTTCTGAAGCAACTTTGCAAACCTAAAAACATACTGTCATGGTTTTGTTTTGATCAAAGATTATTTCTTCTGACAAACCTTCCAAACATGCCATACTTGTCCCATATTTTTCTAATTGTACGGTCATGAACTTTATCATTTAACATGTTAACTGAAGCCTGTAGAGTCTGCAGTGAAGTTCTTGGGTTGTCTGCAATTTCTCTGAGCGTTACATGTCTGATCTTGGGGTGAATTTGCTGGGATGTCCACTCCTGGTAGGATTGGTGTCTGTTTTGAATGTCTTCCACTTGTGAATAAACTTCCTCACTGTGGAATGATGGACTTCAAATTGTTTGGAAATGGCCAAAATACTCTTAATACTCTAATACTCCCAGATTGATGACAGCAACAATAGTTTCTTTAAGATGATTAATGATGTCTTTCCTCCTTGGCTAATAACCAGCAAACTGCCAAAACCTCTTCTTTTATGGAGGTGCTCACACTTGCTGATGATCAGTTAATCAAAGATAATCATTGATTATCAGTGCCTGACCGTTACTTAAATTTTTAATTCCTATGTTGCCAGTAAGGGTAAGGGTGTCCTAACTTCGTTACACATGGCTTTTCCATTTTGGCTTTATTTTTGTTAAATAAATAATGACACAGTGCAATATGTCATGTGTTATTGTTCATCTGAGGTTTTATTTTTCACATTTTTTGACCTGCCAAGGACAAAATAATGTTTTATGATGTCCCGATACCAAAAAAACATGGAATTCAATAGGATGTCCTAACTTTTTCACATGACTGTACATATATATATATATATATATATATATATATATATAGTACTGTGCAAAAGTCTTAAGCCACTAGTATTTTCATCAGCTAAAAAATGGTTTAAAGTCAGTTAAAGTCAGTCTTTTGCTGTAGTGTGTCAGTAGGAAATATCAGTTTACATTTCTAAACATTCATTTTGCCATTAATTATAATAATCCAGTGAGATTTTTGTATGGAGCACAGGCTGTTGTCAGACTCCTTGTGCAAACAGAGATCTGATCTCTCCATCATTCAATCCAGTCTGTCTTAAGAAACAGAAAAAACGGAGACAGACTAAATCCAGAAGAACTGTGGCAACATCTCCAAGATGCTTTAAGAGACCTATACCTACAAAGCTACAGTACTGTTAAAATTTTTAGGCAGTTAGGCACATAAAATGAGGATGCTGTCAAAAACAATGTCATAAATAGATTTTCTTTATCAATGAACTTCTGTTAACTAAAATAAATAAGCATTTGATGTGACCATCCTTTGCGTTTAAAGCAGCTTTTGCCCTATGTGCACTTGTGCATAGTTTTTCAGGTAGCTTTGCAGGTAGGTTACTTGAAACATCTTGGAGATGTTGCCACAGTTCTTCTGGATTTAGTCTGTCTCAGTTTGTTCTGTTTCTTCATGTCATTCCAGAGACAGACTGGATGATGGTGAGATCAGATCTCAGTGTGGAGCACTGGCTGTTGTCAGACTCCTTGTGCAAACAAAAATCTCACTAGATTATTACAATTAATGGCAAACAGAATGTTTGGAAATGTAAACTGATATTTTTTACTGACACACTACAGCAAAAGATAGAAATAACTTATTTTAAACCATTTTTAGCTGGTGAAAATACTAGTGGCGTAAGACTTTTTCACAGTACTGTGTGTGTGTATATATATATATATATATATATATATATATATATATATATATAAAACGCGGGGTTGTCCTTGAGGACGGATCCAATTTGCATAAAGTGGACACAAAGTGGCTGCAAAAGCAGGCAATACATCCAACATGTTTGATCATATTCGCAGACACCATTACTCCACGCAGAAAAAGATGTGTAGCATTTATAAGAAGTTATAATTAAGGCCCTGAGATTTCTGTGATGCAGAGGGAATCCCGGTGCAGTCGTGAACTTGGAATTTACAGTATAACGAGGATGTCACGTAAAACGTGCAATTTAGTCGACTGGATAAATCAAAAGTATATATGATATGTGTCTGTGAATATTAAAGCGCAAAGAGACTGCTAGGCTATATAAATAATCTGCTTGTTTTTGTATGTCTCTAAGTGGTGCCATTTTATCTACTACATACTGCAGTATGTGTGCATGACGCTAATGGTGTTTTCAATGTCTACATGAACATGAACATCACCAGAGCTGCTCTACGAGAAAACCTAAATAAACATTTTCTAGTTGTACTTGAGGAAAAACATTGTCAAATACAGTCTGAAACTCAAAGGTCCTCTACAACCCATCAAAATAAAAGTTCAATTTAACAAAGTTATGACAGAAATATACTAGCATTGTACAATGTACTTAAAAGTAATAATATCAACAATGATAATATTCTTATAATAATTAATTTATTTAAACATTATTTTTAAGGAATATCATGTTTGTGTATGTTTTATCTTAGTATATCTCTGTTGTGCTGCACTTTGCCAAAAATAAAAGTAGTTGTTAAATTTTCATTTGATAAATTTTATTAATTCATTAATTATATTTTATTTTATTATTAGTCTATTCATTATAGACTTCAATACTTTCATTAAAAGAGTTTCAAGTTTGTTGCAATAAAGAATTTGTTCACTCAAATAACTTCTTATTCTTTTAAGAGTCAGTGTTACTGATAAGAAGTATTGTTTAACATATACAGTGAAACCGAGATATTTTCTGAGATGATTATCATACTGTGAAAATCTCATACCGTTACAACCTTAAGGGTGTGTGATGGTGTGTGTGCACCTATTTAACCTTAAATTAATATGCTAATATATTAATTGGCTTAAGATTTGCGTTAACAAGGTGAATTTCTGTAAAACATTTTCATTTGGGAATGAAAACATAAATACAACATAAATTGGCAGGCCGGCGGGGGACTCTGCTTGTATTTTTGGGAATATTGTGTCACTATTTTGGGTGACCCAACAAAAATAAATTAGCATATATTTGTAATATTTCTGTGTGTATTTAAAACTATCAGAGCGCGAGTTTTTAATTTTGTTAGGGTTAACAAAATACAACTACACTGTGTGCAGAATTATTAGGCATGTTGATATTCTGGTCATATTTTTTTTCCAAACACATTTTACCAATTCCAAACCACATCAGTCTTAATAACTACTGTCAATTTTGTATTTAATCATTTATATGTGATATATAATTGTCCGTGAAGGCAGGAAATGAAAAACTTCTTATATTCAGGTGTGCATAATTATTAGGCATGTTTTCTTTTACAGATAAAATGAGCCAAAAAAAGATATTTAACCCAGACCGAAAAGTCCAAATTATTAAATGCCCATGAGAAGAATGCAATACTAATGCAATACAAGAATTTGCAAAGTTAAGGCTTGACCATTGGACAGCGAAATGCTTGTTGAGTCTGCATGGTCAGAAAAAACAGGTGGAGAAGAAAAGATGCATGTTAACTGCAAAAGAAATAGAAATTAAGGTGAAGAATTAGGTGTGACACCATCAGGAACCGTTTCCAGTTCTCCAGCGCCACCATTTTCCAGAACTGCAACCTACCTGGAGTCTTCAGAAGTGCAATGTGTCAGGTTCTCAGAGACTTTGCTTGGTAAAAAATCCTAAAAAATGCCCTTGACTTAATAAGAATAACAAGCTGACGTGTTGTAAAATACATGAAGACAGTTTTTTTTATAGGCTTTATAGACAGATAAGTTGAGAGTGACTCTTGAAGGAAAAGCATCACATCATCTTGTATCCTCTGATTCAAGAATTCATCTTCCAAAATCTGGCAGTAGGTTTTGGGAGTTCATTTTAGCCCATCTCTGCAAGTCAGACTTTTCAGGATAGGAGACTAAACATGAACTCCCAAAACTTACTGGCAGTTTTTAGAAGATGAATTCTTGAATCAGAGGTACAAGAGGATGTGATGCTTGTCCTTCAAGAGTCACTCTCAACTTATCTGTCTATAAAGCCTATAAAAAAACTGTCTTCATGTATTTCACAACACGTCAGCTTGTTATTCTTATTAAGTCAGTGGCATTTTTTAGGATTTTTTACCAAGCAAAGTCTCTGAGAACCTGACACATTGCACTTCTGAAGACTCCAGGTAGGTTGCAGTTCTGGAAAATGGTGGCGCTGGAGAACTGGAAACGGTTCCTGATGGTGTCACACCTAATTCTTCACCTTAATTTCTAATTCTTTTGCAGTTAACATGCATCTTTTCTTCTCCACCTGTTTTTTCTGACCATGCAGACTCAACAAGCATTTCGCTGTCCAATGGTCAAGTCTTAACTTTGCAAATTCTTTTATTGCATTAGTATTGCATTCTTCTCATGGGCATTTAATAATTTGGACTTTTCAGTCTGGGTTAAATATCTTTTTTGGCTCATTTTATCTGTAAAAGAAAACATGCCTAATAATTATGCACACCTGAATATAAGGAGTTTTTCACTTTCAGCCTTCACAGACAATTATATATCACATATAAATGATTAAATACAAAATTGACAGTAGTTATTAAGACTGATGTGGTTTGGAATTGGTAAAATGTGTTTGGAAAAAAAATATGACCAGAATATCAACATGCCTAATAATTCTGCACACAGTGTAGATGAGTACATTTTGATGACAAAATTTAATGTCTGAAAAGTTGTCTGAAAGTTTTAAAGGGGTCATGAACTGCTTCTGTTTTTTTTTTTTTCCATTTTGAACTGTTCTCTAAGGTCCACTTGTAATGTTATCAAGGTTTTACATTTAAAAAAAACATCAGAATTTAGATGTAATAGGCTATTTTCTGTCCTGTTTTCGACCTCCCTCAACTGAATGCTCTGTTTTAATAGTCTTGTTCTTTGGCTGGCTAATAGTTGTGTATATTTGACAGTCCGTGTCCTTCACAGATGTACGTTGCTGTGATTTAGGTTAAAAATGCAGAACGGTTTCCCAAAATGTTTTCTTCTAAAACTTGCTTGACAGGTTGTCTATAACTGTTAAAATCACACATTTAATCAGTGTGAAACACAAACCTCAGTATGTTGAGTTGACAGTTTGGACTTTTCAGTCCAGCAGCGAGCAGTTTCACTCCAGAATCCTGCAGATGATTGTTACTCAGGTCCAGCTCTCTCAGGGGTGAGTTTGATGATTGCAGAGCAGAAGCCATAATTTTATAGTGCTGGTCAGTGAGATCACAGCCTGCCAAACTGAAAACAACAAGGACTCTGGTTAAAAGGCATGCTGGTGTGCTAATGTCCCCACTTTAGTTCAGTTCTTCTCAAAACCTGCCCTGGTGATTCCACATCATTGCACATTTTGGATGCCTCCCTCATCAGTCACACCACAATTCAATTCAAGTTGTGGAGACTCTATTAATGAGCAGATGAGTTAAATCAGATGTTTTGGATGAGGGAAACATACAAAATGTGCACTGCTGGGGTACCAAGGACACGTTTGAAAAGTACTGCTTTAAACTTTACCATATAAGATCATGTGACTTTAACATTTACTCTCTGGTCTGTTCCTAAAAAAAGGACCAAAAATTAAAACAAATACATGAAAAAATTAAAAGTACATTATGTACATCATAGCTGTAAATTGCATGTAAATCTGAACACTGAGATTAATTGAGACTCTCTGGTTAGGGTTAGAGCTAAACTCAGCTGGACACTGGCCCTGGAGTTGAATCACCACAGAGTTGGACTGCATTTACTGGTTATGTTGACAAAGCACTAAGCTATTTTTTTCCATTCTACAAATCTAAAAAACAAATAAATAATAATAATAATAATAATAATAATAATATATATATATATAATTTTTTTTTTTTTTTTTTCACACTTACAGAGCTTTTCTGGAGTTCCTCACAGCTGGTAACAGTCTCCATCTGCCCTCATCTGATTTGACGTTGTACTGTTTAAGGTCAAACTCATCCAGCGCCTCCTCTGACATCAGGATTATATTTGCCAAAGTTGAGCATTGAGCAGGAGAAAGATTTTCATCATTTGTTTTGGAGTTTAAAAATGCCTGCATTTCTTCAACAACAGAGTTATCCTTCATCTCAATCAAGCAGTGTGACAGATTTATCCATCTGTCAGGACTGACATCTTTTTGTTGATCTTCTTTGAGGTTGTGGATTATTTTCTTGATGCTCTCTGTGTTGTTCTCTGTGTGTATCAGTACATCCTGTAAGAGTCTCTGATTGGACCCCAGTGAGATGCCATGAAGGAATCGAAGGAACAGATCCAGGTGTCCATTTTTACTGTCCAAGGCTTTATTCATTGCTACCTTCAGAAACTCATCCAGAGGAACAGTCTCACATGGATTTCTGGACTTTCCTGTCAGGAACATTTTCAGAACCTTACTGTACTGTACATAGCAGTAAAACACATGCAGTGCTGCAAAAAACTCCTGAAAGCTCAGATGTACAAAGCTGTAAACCTTCCTGTGATAAATCACAGATTCCTCCCTAAAGATCTCAGTGCAAATCCCAGAATACACCGAGGCGTCAGTGACGTCTATGCCGCTCTCTTTCAGGTCCTCCTCATAAAAGATTACATTGCCCTTCATCAGCTGATTGAAAGCTACTTCAGCAAGTTTCACAATCATTTCTCTGTTGGACTGCAGGAGTTTCTCTGGATCTCTCTCTTCATATTTCTGGTTCCTCATACGTGTTTGAATGAGCATGAAGTGGATGTACATTTCAGTCAGAGTTTGAGGGATTTCTGCACTGAGATCTTGTTTCAGGAGGTCTTGAAGCACAGTGGCTGAGATCCAGCAGAAGATGGGTATGTGGCACATGATGTGGAGGCTTCTTGCTCTTCTGATGTGTGAGATGATTCTGCTGGCTTGATGCTCATCACTGATTCTCTTTCTGAAATATTCCTCCTTCTGAGGGTTATTGAATCCCTGAATTTCTGTCACACGGTTGATGTAGTTAGAGGGGATCTGATTGGCTGCTGCTGGTCTGGTGGTGATCCAGATGAGAGCAGAGGGAAGCAGATCTCCTTTCATGAGGTTTGACATCAACACACTCACTGATGAAATCTCAGTCACATCAGAAACTTTCTGACTGTCTGAAAACATCAGTGTAATTCTGCTTTCATCCAGACCATCAAAGATGAACACAACTTTACATATGTCATAAATCTTTGAGTCCAGATCTTGAAGCTCAGGATGAAAGTCAAGCAGAAGTCTGTGAAGACTGTACTGATGATCTTTAATTAAGTTTAGCTCTCGAAATGGAAGCACAAACATGAAATCTACATCCTGATTGGCTTTTCCCTCGGCCCAGTCCAGAATGAACTTCTGCACAGAGACGGTTTTTCCAATTCCAGCGATGCCTTTAGTAAGAACAGTCTTTATTTTGTCTTTCTTCTCTCTTCTCATCTCCTCATATCCTAGTCCAGGTAAAGGATTAAAGATGACATTGCAGTTGATTGGAGTGTCTTGGAGTGTCCTGTAACTTCTCTCCATCTGCAGCACCTCATGTTCTCCATTTACTTCTTCACTCTCTCCCTCTATGATGTACAGCTGTGTGTAAATCCTGTTCAGGAGGGTTTGATTCTCTTGTAGTTTGATTCCCTCAAATAAGATCTCATACTTTCTCTTCATGCTGGTTTTGTGCTGGTCTTTGACTCTCTGCAGATCTCTGTCATGATGACTGATGTGACAGTGACAGTAAGAGGATGTGCAGGTCTGACAGGACACATATCTCTTCTGATCAGCTCTCCCACCACTGAAAATACATTAAGATGAATAGAAAGACAAAAACAAAGCTTTATCCAAACAGAGAAAATATGTAAATGTCTCTATTATTAAATAATCATATTTGAAATGATACCACAACCACATTTAGAAAGTGTTGAATTCATAGGTTCATTTTGAATATAATCATTCTACTGTGGCCAACAGATCCTTCATATCACTGTCAAAATTACTCTTATGCAGAATTCCCACTGTGTCTCTTAATTTTTGTGTAATTAGTAGGGATGTCGCAATTCTCAACATAATATTGAACCGTTCGGTACGACCTCCACGGTTCAATACGCGCTTGTAAATTACGGTTTTTATTTTTTGCATTTAAATAACTTCCTTGTTTTATTTCTCTCGGAATTTGCTGTATGTGTGCCCGCGATTTGACGTGCTGAAATGAGGAAACGTTTTCCCGCTTATATCTGAAAAAGCAACACACTCAGAGCATCTTCCACTGTAATGACATGCAATGATAAGCCTTTCTAAACCTGTTGTCCAACAAAAGAGTTATAAAAACAACAGTTATAAAAAAATATTATAACTTGTTTTTAATTCTAAACATCAGTCGAGTGTTTGAAATAACTTCCTTATGTGATCTGATGTGGATTCTTATCACAGAATGAGGCAGATAATAAATTCTATACTCATATTCTATGTAACCTTTAAATCGATTAGCAATGGCTTACGAAAATACACGAGATGGCTTGAAGAACACAGATAAACCATATATTATTGCAGACGAGTGTTTATTGTCCTTACATTTCATCATTCAAGACGTTTAACGTTATATCTTTTTATCCAGTTACAGACTCACAGCAATAGCGATGCCCTTATCCACATTAGAGAAGCTGGAACAGAACGTAATAAGTGCTGCTACTTTGACGCATATGTGGATGTACTGCTCGAGGACGCCCTCTAGCGTCCAGTATGAATGAAACCCATTCTATTTTGCGTAAAAATCGAAAAAATAAAACCTCTCTCAAAAGAAAAAATAAGCAGACATATACTAAACCACGCTTTTTTCAATGTACAGAGATTTGAGGAAGTATTTTGTTAATTTGTTGCCAAAAAAAAAAAAAAAAAAAAAACACACACACACACTGAAGTGGTAAGATATGTGAACCGAACCGAAAACCGTGGCTAAAAACCGAGGTACGTATTGAACCGTGGACTAACTGTATTGTTGCATCCCTAGTAATTAGACAAAAAAAGAGAATAGACATAGAGAAGCACACAAGAGGACCATTTAACAAAGCAGCTTCATTTAACAAAGAGACTGTTAAATTTTCATTTTAGTGTACTATTTGCTGTTAAAAAAAAAAAAAAAGAGAACACAAAAAAAGGAAAAAAAAAAATCCCAGTGACCGCTGCTGTCACCTCTATGCGCCTAACAGCTTCCAAGCTCTACAAAAAAAAAAACACCTTGGATATGCACCTAATAGCACACATTCATCTTAATGTTAAAGTGAGTAGCCATGTAAAAGCTGCTACAATGTACATTTTAATTTTCAAATGATAAGCCTTGATTGAGGTCGATAAATGACAAACATGGCGAACATTTACCTCATTCTACACTATTTCTATGATTAAATGACTGACAGAGACCAAACCCCTCTCAGCCAATCACTGAAATTACACACCATTATTTAAAGCAGATTATCCAGATTAAAAAGAGCCCAAACTAACTATAATCCATCATTTATATCTAAAGATATTCCTCATGAATTTATAACGCACATAAAACTGACCAGGTGACATGTAGTTTAGCAAAAAACTCTTTTTTGCTTTAGCCTTCATGTGGTGTTTTCACTCATAACTTCATGAAACATGTACATATCATTAAAACTGGCATGTCATTATTTGCAGAAAATTCTCCCAATTAAACAGAGCCTAAACTCTCTATAATCCATCAAATTACTTCTTGATGATGATTCAATCATCATGTAGTGGCCTGATTCACTGATCTCATCTGGAATCAAATCTCTGAGTATATTGGCTGCTAGTTTTACATTAACTACAGCAGTCTTGTGATGTTATGGCAGTTGGATGTTCAGATTTTTTTTTTATTTTTTTTTTTTATTCATTATATAGAAAGTGTTTTGGAGTGTCTTTTTGCCTCACACAAACATTAAGAATCAATGCATGAATCTTAACAATGGTGACAATCAACAAAAAACGTTTTGTGACTTTAGTAGCTTGTTTTGTGACATTCAGAGTGAGTAACACCAGAGTGCAGTGTGGACGATGGGGCGGGGCGACATACAAGGTAAATTCTCCCCGCCTTTGAAATTTTCCTCCACCACAGCAGGGGGCAGTTTGCACTGAAACAAGCAAAACGGTAATGGCTGTACGAGGTGAGTAAAATTGTTCTGTAAATTTATAGAAATATTAGGGCTGGGTAAACTATCGATTCTCCAATTTTAATTGATCTTCAATTTTTACTCTCTAATGGAAGTAGCCGATTAGCAATGCACAGCTCATGTTATTGGCTTGATTCAAAGCACTCCTGAGTGTTTCTATATCGTTTATTTGTAAATGCTGATATTTGTCTGTTGTATATTGCGTTTATTATTAGATGTGTGGGTTATTAGTGCCATGATGCTGCATTCGCGTTAGTGGCATCCTCTTGTGTACAGCAGGAGCATAACAGCTTGTTGTAAACTAACATTATTAATACTGTGATCTCTAACCCTGCTCCTGGAGAGCTACCATCCAGCAGTTTTCAA
>VONZ01003248.1:0-25620 GCA_012976165.1 Labeo catla
ACACATTCATACTCAAAGAAAACAATACTTGAAAAACAAAAACTGGTTATGCAAATATAAATGTGTGTGCGGTGCAGAAGTCATGTCGTGTAAAGCGTACTTGTTTGTGTTTTGGTGTGTGTATGGGACTTATACCACATTTATGGACTTCGTCGTTCTCTGAGAATTCTTGGATTTCTGGTGAGTACCTTTTGCAATGGAACCCAAACAATCACAGTGGCATCCTCTTCACGGAAGCATATAGACTCGCGCCGGCAGCTGGACCCGGAAGACAGCGGTTAACATCCACTCACACTCCGGCTTAGTCGTCATCAGCTCCAAGTACGCAAACCACTCATTCCGTTCAATACTAATCATCTTCAATCTCCGATGCAGAGCGAGCACGTTTGTGCATAATACGTCCGCCGTGCATCCAGCATTCCGCCACTTCTCCTAACGAGCCTCACACTCACATCAGGTGTGCTGCACCACACTCGGCCCGCTTCCGCTGCCACCACAATGTCGTCACTTCTCTTTCACCTTTTCCTCCCCTCTTTCACTCTTCCCAACTTTTCTCCATAAAGGTGGTGATTCTCTTTCTTAAAATCAAACGCACGAAGACGTCATTCGCAGCAGATCGTTCCGTTTGTGAAGACTGTGACTCCTGACTAGTGACTGATGATTGTGACTTCTTCGTCCCTCTTTTAAACAGTTGAACATGATTGGATGTCAAGTTAATTAGTGGTGACGCACTACGTTTCGCCACAATTGTAACCACAAAAGAAAAAACAAAAACATAATTTCACAAAACGTCATATTTTTACTCAGATAAAGTTTAAGATCTGCGCAGGTTAGAGAAAAAAAAAGTTTCTTACTACACTGTAAAAAATTTCCTGTAAATTTTACAGCATTATACTGGCAGCAGGGTTGCCAGCCGATTACTGTAATTTTTACAGCAGCGCTGCTGTAATCTAAATTTACAGCATTATTCTGTATTTCCTGATTACAGCAATTAACTGTATTTTTTACATTGCTGTGTTTTTTTTTTACAGTAAACTACTTTATTTTTGTGTATTCTATATGCAGTATATATTTTCCAGATTGCTGAATATTAATGACTTGCAATTTAAACAATTCATTAACTGCATAAGCTTTAAACAATATTTAACTGCATAAAGTGTTGTATAGTGTGAAACTTAGTGTACCTAATATTTAAAAAAAATACTAATAATTTGACACATCTTAATCTTGAAAAACAGATCAAATTTTATTTAACATATCTGAAATTTGCATGAAAGAAATGTCATAGAGCAGTGCATTTATTGAATTCCAAAATAAATATATACTTAAAACATATATTACCCTTAACTTTAAGTTTTACCAACATTGAGCCAAAGTTTTACTAACATCAAGTTAACCAACATGGTCATAATTAAATTGTTCCAAATACCACAATGACAGTGATGAATTTTCACAGCATGGCAAAACAACAAGGTCCCAAGTGAGTCCAACAAAACTTCTGATCAAAAAAGGAGAACGGTTCGGCTCCAGACGCTGTCCCATCCCAGGATGCAAAGAGTCAGTGTCTAAAAAAAACTGAAAAAGAACAAAGAGGAAAATACATTAGATATTTTTTACAAAACAATGATACGGTCAGATACAGACAGAGGGATGACAGATACAGTGAAAGACAGAGTGATGATTGTTACAGTTAGATACAGATAAACTGCCATTAAAATGTTTGGGAGATCAGTATGATTTTTAATGTTCTTAAAAAAAACAAACAAAAAAAAAAATTTTTATTACAATTTAAAATAAGTTTTTCCTTTTTAATAATTTATTTCTGTGATGCAAAACTGAATTTTCAGCATCATTACACTAGTGTTACATGATCTGTCAGATATCATTCTCATGTATTTTCAATGGTCAATGTTGTCAATGTCATTGTCAATGCTGTCAGTGTGTTTTGAAGCCTGTGATACTTTTCAGGATTCTTTGATTAATAGGTTTAAAAGAACATCAGTTATTTAACACAGAAATCTTATCTAACAATGTAAGTCTTTCCTGTCACTTTCAATGTAACAGATACTTGTTGGATAAAAGTAAAAAAAAAACAAACAAACAAAAAAAAAAAAACATTTTTTTTGTTTAATCCATGAAAGATTCCTGAAAAAAAGTATCACAGGTTCCAAAAAAAAATAAAAAATAAAAAATTAAGCACATTGCAACTGTGTTAAGCAGTTTCTAAAATTGATAATAAATCAGCATATTACAATGATTCTAAAGGATCATGTTACACTGGAGAAATGAGAAGACTAGAGTAATTACAATTCTGAAAATTCAGAAATAAATTACATTTTAAAGTATATTAAAATAGAAATCATTATTTTAAATTGTAATAATATTCCACATTATTTTTTTCTGTATTTTTGATAAATTAAATGCAGCCTTGATGAGCAGAAGTCAAGTCAAGTCAAGTCAAGTCAAGTCGAGCTTTATTGTCATTCTGCTACATGTGTGGACATATAGTAGAACGAGATGTCGTATCTCACAGGACCACGGTGCTACATACTAGTTAAGCATAATATAAACATACAACAGTACACGAATAAGAAAAGCAATTACAGACTTATACAACAGTTAACCATTTGACTATACATACACTATAAATACTATAACTATAATAAATAGTTGACTACACATACAAAACTGAGACAACAAAAACTTTACATAAGTACTGTACATGACGTTTTACAAAGAGACATCTGTACATGAAATTGTGCAAAAGAGATATTTTGTGCATTAAATTGTGCAAAAGAGAGATTTTGAGGGAGGCAGCTAATCCGATTGAGTCTTTGTAGCAGCAAGTGTTTACAGAAAGTGTCTAATGTACATAAGTGTGTTACTACAAGTGGTTTGTATAGCCCACTCACCTGTGTGTAACACACTCAGAATTGCACTTGAAAGATTGTCAGCAGTTTTAATGAGTTGGGGGGAGGAGGCTGAGGTTTTCATGGTTTCAGAGGGGGACAGGGAGATTGGAGTTAAGGACTCTTACAGCCTGGGGGAAAAAGCTATTGAGAAATCTGACAGAGCGAGCTTTGATACTCCGGTACCTTCTACCTGATGGCAGGAGCTGGAAGAGATTGTAGGAGGGATGGGTGGGGTCCTTCACGATGCTGGAGGCCTTGTTAGAGCATCGTGCAAGGAAAATGTCCAGGATGGAGGGGAGAGGGGCACCGATGATCTTTGCAGCTGTGTTCACTGTCTGACGGTTCACGGACTGACTGGGGTCTACCAGTTAAGAAGTCCAGGATCCAATTACAGAGAGAGGTGTTTAGGCCCAGCAGGTTTAGTTTGTGGATGAGCTGCTGAGGGATTATTGTGTTGAATGCTGAGCTGAAGTCAATGAACAGCATTCTAACGTAAGAGTCTTTCTGTTCCAGGTGAGTGAGAGCTAGGTGGAGAGTGCTGGATATTGCATCGTCCGTGGAGCGGTTTGGACGGTATGCAAACTGGAATGGGTCCAGCGTGTTTGGGAGACTGGACTTGATGTGATGCATGACTAACCTCTCAAAGCACTTCATCATGATTGGGGTCAGTGCTATACGATAGTCATTCAGACAGGACACAGGTGACTTCTTTGGAACTGGAATTATGAAAGTGGATTTGAGACACGTGGGCACGACTGCCTGGCTCAGCGAGGTGTTGAAGATGTCTGTTAGGACATCCGTCAGCTGTGCAGCACAGTCTCTTAGTACATGGCCAGGTATGTTGTCAGGGCCCGCAGCCTTTCATGGGTTTATCCTGGATAGGGTCTTCTTTACGTCGGCTGGAGAAAGACAGAGTACCTGGTCGTTTGGAGATGTGTGGAGTTTCTATGCAGGAGTGTCGTTCTGTGTCTCAAATCGTGAGTAGAAGTGGTTGCCTGTGGCAGGGGCTTGTAGTCAGTGATGGTCTGAATAGCTTGCCACAGGGACCGAGTGTCTTTACTGTCGCTGAAGTTATTGTTGATTTTCTGAGCATATTGATGTTTTGCCTTCTTGATGCCATGAGAGAGATTGGCTCTTGCTGTTTTGAGAGCTGCCTTATCTCCTGATCTGAATGCCTCATCTCGGATTTTTAGCAGCCCATGAACCTCTGCTGTCATCCATGGCTTCTGGTTGGCACGTGTGGTGATGGTTTTGGTGACTGTCACATCATCTATGCACTTTTTGATGTAAGCAGTCACTGTTTCTGTGTATTCTTGCAGGTCTGTATGGTTATTGTAGGTGGCTGCCTCTTTAAACATGTTCCAGTCTGTGTCCTGGAAGCAGTCCTGTGGTGCAGAGGTAGCATTGTCTGGCCATACTGTGATCTGTTTTTGAACCGGTTTAGTAAGTTTCAGAAGTGGTCTGTATGCTGGGATTAGCATAACAGAGATGTGGTCGGAGTACCCCAGGTGGGGGCAGGGTTCAGCCCTGTAAGCGTTTTTATTTGTTGTATAAACAAAGTCGAGAGTGTTGTTTCCCTTTGTTGCAAAGTTCACGTGTTGCTAGAACTTTGGCAAAACAGACTTTAAGTTTGCGTGATTAAAGTCACCGGCAATGATGAAAAAGCCGTCGGGGTTATTTGTTTGTTGTTCGCTGATGGCGCTGTACAGCTCACGAAGCGCGTCCTTAGGGTTTGCACACGGTGGGATGTAAACCGCAACAATCACAATGGCCGTGAACTCCGCGGCAGATGTGACACTTCACAAACATAAACTCCACCAGCGATGAACAGTGTTTTGTCATCACTGCAGCATTGTTACACCATTCCTTGTTGATATAAACACATGGTCCTCCCCCACAAGTCTTACCAGACAGTGATGAATCTCTATCCGCTCTGTAGCAGGTTAGCCCATGCAGTTGAATGGTGGAGTCCGGGATTTTGTCGTTTAGCCATGTTTCAGTGAAAACAAACACACAACAATCCCTTGCCTCGTGCTCTGTGGACCGACTGAGCTGAATTTCGTCCAGTTTATTTTCCAGCGAGCGAACATTTGAGAGCATGAGTGTTGGAAGAGCCGGTCTTGTGGGGTTTGCCCGTAGCCTAGCTCGTATGTCTCCGCGCTTACCGCGCTTCCGTCCTCTCTCGCACCACCGGCGCCGCCGCTTTGTGTGGGTAGCGTCAGAAGGCGAGGCCACAGTCTTGAGGTCCGGCTTCAGCAGTATACAAAGGCCTCGAAGCTTCTCAATGGCCGCCGGTGAGAGTTGGTGTTTTTGTTTGTTTCCGATTTCCAAAAGGCTTTGGCGATCATAAATCTGTTTTGGAGTGCTTTCCCTATGTTTTAGCAGTACATTTACACTGTTTGAAGACGAACGGGCGACATTAAAAGACATAAAAGCACCGTCGTTGGGACCCGGAGTAGCCGCTGCGTCTGACCGCGCCGCCATCTTGAGTAATGAGTAATTAATTACAATCAAATAATAAGAGAAAACTATTTCATAAGAAATATAAAAAAATCTTACTAATCCCAAACTTTTGAATGGCAGTGTAGATAATAAAAGAATATAATAAAAGGAAAAAGGAGATCTTGGTATGTGTGTATGTCTTACATTTCAGAAATTCTGCTGAAAATCCTTCACTTTGCAAAGAAGAGTGGCAACTTGGGTTCACTTCAACCGGTTTCTTCTGTGCCATTTGCCCTGTGGTTTTAGATGTAACTTTTCCTTTCAACGTCTTTGTTCCTTGGAAATACCTACAAAACAGTCAGGAAACAGACAATATGTAATTCACATTAGTTTAAGCTTTTGAGACATCTGAATCATTCTCCCTTAAAAAATCATCCCATTCTGGAGTTGAGAAACATCTTCTAACATATCTACATGTAAAATTCAGGTATTCAAAATCTTAGAATGCATCCATTACCTTTGAATGAACTCCATATCTCCGTCTGTCTCCTGGTAAGGTTTTACTCTGGAGTGAATATATGCTGCGAACAGGTCAGACAGGAAGATGGGCTGAATTAACTCATTCTTTAAACCAAAGTTAGCAAAAAGCATTACAATCAAACAATAAGAGAATTAGCAAGTTATTAAAGGTACTGGCACGTCTCGCTGCTTACGTTAATAGCTCTAACAGCACCGTTCAGAGTTTACGTGACATACACTGATCCTCCGTGAGCAGGATGACCGCCAGTTGCGAGACTTAAGTAATGTCACACGTTTCGGCGCCCGTGTTTACAGATGACTGCTTGTGCAAATTTGATTTACATCATAAAATAATAACGAGAAAGTGTGCTCGACGTACACGACGTAAACAACACGACGTACCCGTGAATCACAACTGTTGTCAATGAAGCGTGTTATTCTTAACGTAGGAACCCAGAGATTTTCCGCCTATAGCCACTATGAGGCCGGGGAATGTGTGAAATCCTCCCGCGACCGCGCTCCTTAAACCCGGTAGAAGTCTCTCTTGTGCCCCACGGACGGAGGATTTGTTAATCTGCGGTTACCGCGAATGTAGACACCTTAATACACTACTGCAGTTACCAAACATGAAAAATAAAAACTGAAATACGTGACTTACCACTGTTATGAATCGTTGTTCTTGCCGCTCCCGAATGTCGACCGTTGAAGAAAAGCCCGCCTCTGTAGATTTGAAATTTACAGCATTATGCTGTAGGTTTGAGGCAAACCACCACGTGACCCCAGAGTGCTTTGCGGTTTACAGCAATATGCTGTATTATAAGAAATACAGTCCACTGCTGTAAAATATTGCTGTAATTTTTACAGCAATTCGTTACGTGTTATGTGATGCCAGTCTGTACAAAGGGCTGACACTCCTGTGGTAACTTGCTGAATAAAACATGGTCACGAATCCAATTTAAATCCCAAAAGCTTAATTGGATGTTTAAACGTTACTTTTTAAAAGTAATAAGTACTTTATTTTATTTAATAAGTACTTAAATAAAACAATAAAAGGCAGAGCTGCAAAATGACCTCGTGCAGATAAACCAAAATGTCTTCCTTTCCCTGCACATGTACAATGGAAAATATGGTATTATGCTGTTAAACAACAGTGTCATACGGTTGCTGATTAACATATCCCACAATGCATCGCAAAATACAGTAACTTACTGTTATTGTATGAAAACAGCATTTTACTGTTAAATTTCCTTGTAAATTTACAGGAAGTTTTTACAGTGTGGTTTACGAGAAGTCATTGCTGAGATTTTTGGACTTCTTAGTCACGGAGTCTTAACTGATTTGCTCATAGTACCTCATGGCAAATGTCGTAAGTAGAAACAATAAACAAAACACTCCTGCTAAAATAGCTGATCTGACTTGTTGACAGATGAAGTGGAACAACTTGTTGAGTCACTTGCGTAAAGGGTGACATTTTTAGCAGAGGACATCACACCATAGTGACAAATTATTTTAGGGGTGGTGTAGGGTTGTTTCAGACATGTGGGATCCACAAAATAAATGTTTTTATACTAGTATTTCATTTTTTGATTTCACTTATCATAAAGCTTGTAGAGGTCATCTTGAACTTACAGTTCTTCTGATGCACCAACACAAAGTAGTGCACGCATGCTTACTTTCACCTTCTGTTGGTATCCTAACAGACATTTTGGGTGTGTTCAGTAATTGGATGATTTAGGTGAGACAATTTAGAGTTTTAAATGATCAAGGTTTGCAACAAATGCCAAAGAGTTTTAAGGAAAGTGCCAAAGCTGTTATCAGCATCAGTTTACAAAAAAAAAAAACTCTATGACAACTTTCAGTTTCCTATGCAGATGTAAAAATGGTAAAATGTGTTGTCAACTTTGTGTTCGGGAGAAGGTTCCTCACAGGTTCATCTTTGTACCTGATCTAAACTCAGTATTTTGCATGCAGGTTCCTCATACAGCCATACTTTTCCATCCAGTCACCTGCTTAGTAGCCTGTACTTTGACAGTCATATTCTAATAGTCAAATGTTTGTTCCTGAGGATGAATGACTGGTGTTTGTATTGGTGTTGCTTAATGGAAAAGTATGATGTATAGATGTAAATGTAAACATGAGCTGCTGGACAAATTTAACCTCCATAATTTCTCTTATGTCACGCATCTGCTCCAGTCGCTTCTTTGGCTGAAAGAATCCAGTGACGACCTCAGAAACATAACAAAAACAACAGACATTTGTTTAACAAATTATTTTATTTTAATGCAAGCCATGCTGATGCAGCTGGATGTAAGCTGGATGTAAAAGTTGATAAATTGTATCCCTCAGGATCAACAAACACATGAACATTCAACAAAACCACATTTTACTATTTCGTCAAGATAATTAAAGTCAACTTTCTCTTTAACAAAAATGTAAATTTAACAAACTTTTTATCTGTAAGTCTAAGGCTGCGTTTACACTAGCACATTTTCATTTTAATATGCATAACTTTTGCTGCAGTTACTCCTGTCGTTTACAATATACTCCGGCATTTTCAACCCTCAAAAACAAAGACTTCTGAAAATGCCGGGGCTGCGTTTCAGTGTAAAGGGACCAAAACTGAGACTTTTGAAAACTATGGCGTGGCTGTCCACATTCGATTCTTGTATCCTTGATGGCTGCGTAAACAATAACATCATGTTCATTATTGTACCCATAAATTTGTGCAGGTAGATTCATCATTCAACCGCTCCAAGCACATAGACGTATACGCCAAAGGGAATCTGCCTATACAAATCTATGGTTGTACCTGTGTGAATTGTCATGTGACATGCGTTTCTGGTCGTGTAGTGTAGACGGAGATCATTTCTGAAACACAGAGAAAATACTAGTGTAGACGAGAATCGTTTTTATTTTAAAACACCGCTTTAAAGCGAAAATGCACTAGTGTAAAAAGGGTCTAAAAAATGGAGTGAAACAAAATGTAATTTTACTATATCCCCTCTTTACCGTGTAAAATTACATACAGAACAACTATGTATCTGGACATAATGTTAATAAATATATAAACCAATTATTAAATTATAGTAACTCACAAGTTAGGAACACATAAAAGAAAATGATTTATATTAAATACAGATAATTAAAGTATAGCAGTAAAAGAGGGGTTTGTGTTATTTCTTTTCATAGTTTCTTTCTGTTTCTGTCCACATTTTTGCAGCTTTTCTTCAAGTGCTAAATATCAGTATCAATAAGCGCACATCCAGCTAGTCAATGCTAAACAGAATAATAATAATAATCATCATCATCATCATCATCATAATCAGTGGCATCAGAGTCTTTCATGGCTCAGTCCCTGCACCTGTTCAATTTGTATGTGCTCCTATTAGTACAACAACAACCAAGACAAAATAATGCAAAACAACCTAATCATTGCAAATGTTGCTCATGTCTATCTAGCTCTATTGCCAAGCAACTGCGTAGTCACATATGCCAGTGTACTGATCAATTTATCAGATGTTGTTGTAGAATTTTCAAAATAAATTGCTCTAAAGAGGTTTTGAAGCCAGATAGACCTTTATTAACAAGTTAACAAAAGGCAGAGTAATGTTCAAACACCACTCCAGAGTTTCCTCTCAAGCACACATATATACATCCTGAAGCTTTCCATATATGCACTGTTGTATTTTTGGACAAGGTATTTTTTTTACCATATATGAATTCTTGAAGGTGGATCAATAGCTGTCATGTATTTCTAGCTCCTGAACAGGTTCGTTCCAGGCATGAGTGTTTTTCAAGCTTTAAATAGTTGTCTTTGCTCTAAGCTCACTGCACAGAGTTAATACACATAGTCAGATGATAATAGTAGAATAATATCCTTCTTATATATAGGCATAATTCTATGTTTTATATTGATTCAAAATTAATGAAAATCTACAATGTTTTATCTTTTCCTTCAGTTAAATAACAAGAAATCAGAAAACACTCTAGTTTTATTGGGTTCAAAGAACAATAAATGAACAATATCACACTAGACATGAAATATGGCTGTATATCAGCATCGCTGTGATTCGGCCCTAGGTCAGTGGTTCCCAACCACATTCCCAACACTGCACATTTTGTATCTCCCCTTTGTGTGCCACAGCCTTTTCAGGTCTTAGAGCAGGGGTGTCAAACTCCGGTCCTGGAGGGCCACATCCCTGCAGAGTTTAGATGCAATCCTAATTAATCACACCTGATCCAACTAATCAAGTCCTTTAGGCTTAATTGAAAACTGCATAGTATGTGTGTTGGAGCAAGGCTGGAACAAAGCTCTGCAGGGCTGTGGCCCTCCAGGAACTGAGTTTGACACCCCTGTCTTAGAGTCTCTACTAATCAGCTGATGATCTGAATCAGGTGTGTTGAGGGGCCTCCAGGAACGTGGTTGGGAACCACTGCCGTAGGTAATCACAGGGTGCCGACATACAGCCATATCTCACATCAACGAGTGTGATATTGCGTTTATACAACAGTGTAAATACATAAGAAACAACAAAGTGCCTTTAAAAGCCCTCTTTTGTGCAGAACTACTTCCTTCCACCCCATATTTAAATCTCAGTTTGACAGTTGAACAGCTGAGCCCAAGCCTCCATGTGTAATTCCAAAACATTACTTTAGAAATAGTAATGAAGGAACGTTGAGTTGCTTCACTGAAATCTTATTGTATTACTGTATTAAAAGCTCACTGTATTATGGAGAGTTTTGTGAGAGAGAGATGGTCTGAGCGATCATGATTACCTGCATCTGATGTTATCACAGCATTCATGTTATTCTTATCATTCTTCATATTCATGATGAATCATTAGTTTGGATGTCCGCTGAAGAAAGAGTTATCTTTGTCATAACATTAAAATTCTTAGTATCATATGTTGAGGTTGATTTCTGAAGACAGCGCTGACCAGTGCATTTTTTAGCTGTGTCAAGCTGTTGTTGAAACTAAAAATAACCATTTCCAATGTGTTTATTTTTCAGTATAAAAGTCCTTGCAGCTGACTTTTGTCGAAACTTACTTATACCCTTACTTATACTTACTTACTTATACTTATACCCTGTGTAAATGTTGCTAGGCAATTCAAAAGTACAAAGACTCGATATAGACCTTTTTCTTGAGTAAACGATGATCACTGCCATTCCGATTGGATGTTCTTTAGTTCCGGTCTCCATAGGAACCCATTCAAATAGTGTCAGGGTTCAGAAAAACATCTATGTGGCACTGAATGATGAGATTTTGCCAAAACTATTTGCTCTGGAACAAATAATAGTTTAATGAGATCTAAGACTGCCCATTAGATTTACCCAAAACAAATTCTATATCATGCACAACGGCCGCTGACGATCCAGAGCTCTCATGTCTGAAAACGTCAACCAAATAGATGCTATCTTTATTAACAAACTGTTTATTTGAACTATAAACAAGTACATTCTTGCCTAAAAACCTCTTAAAACCTCAAACCCACCTGGGAGGGCTCTCGCGGCAACTGATGGGAGATCAAAACTCCGGCGTTGCACCAGGCGGGGCAAAGAGACATGGAGTTTGGCCCCTCGGGCCAGGAAGGAGAAAGGCGAACCCGCCTGGGAGGGCTCTCGCGGCAACTGATGGGAGATTAAGACTCCAGCGTTGCACCAGGCGGGGAAGAGACATGGAGTTTGGCCCACTGGGAAGAGAGGGAGAAAGGAAAACCCCCCTGGGAGGGCTCTCATTGCGACTAACGGGAGCTGAAGACTCCAGGGGTTGCACCAGTCGGGGGGAAGAGATGTGGGGAGGTTACTTTACTTGGCTTGTTGGCCAATGAGGGTTTGGTGGGCTTCTTTGATGTGGGATTGGTTAGTTCTGATGTAGCTTTGGAAGGCTTCTGACAACCATCTTCCTAGGGTTTGGATCTGCTGTTTGGAGAGGCCTTTCTGGGCTGCTGATGTTGCTGCCCCGATACGAAAAGAGTGGCTGGAGAATTTTTCTGCTGGGATGCCTGAAGATTGCAGGACAGATTTGAGGTGTTTTTGGAACCAGAAACGAGTGACAGGTTTTTTGGCTTCGTCTAGGAACGGGTTCGTGGGGGGATTTAGCCTGTGAATTTCTGAGGCGGAGGAACTCGAGGACGGACTGATAAGGTTGGAGATGGGAGGTTGAAGATGTAGATGACATGGCCTCTTTTGGCTTGGTCTGTCTTGCTTTGTTTGATTAAAAAGGAAATTGTTTCACTATCTGAGATTGTTTCAAATCTGAGATGGTGCAGTTGGTATTTGGATCAAATTTAGAGGAGATGGTGAGTTCCGAGCATCTGAGGAACCCGAAAAAAGCTAGGATGAACATGGCATCGAGTGTGCGGGCAGCACTGAGAGGCTGATAATTGGTACGGAGGGTGTGGATACATTTGGTAAGGATGTCTAATGTTATGGGAAGTCTAGGGTCGTTCCGGGTGGGCCGGGATCGTTGGATCCCCCTGATCAGGAAGGAGGATTGTGAGTTACTTATTCTGGGCGAGGGGGCGCCAAACATCAGCTTGTGGAAGAATTGGATACCGCTCAGGTAGCCCTTGATGGACCTGGCTTGGAGGCCCTTGATGCTGTTGAGAAAGGAGATAAATGAGGTGATTGAGAGTAGGGAAAAATCAGGGAAGGGTATGTTGTATGAGAGGTGGAAAGCTTTGAAGCGTCTCCACGCGGTCACGTATGACTGGAGGGTTCTGGGAGAGACTGCTTGGAGGATGGTGTCGAGGGATGTGTCGAGGAGGGGTTTTAGTGTGTGATTTATGGGAATATTAATTCTGAATAATGAGCAACTGGAGTTGGGGATTTGTCCGCCTCTGGAGCCAGCGTCCTGAATTTCTGAAACAGAAAGCGAGATAGAGAGTCAGCGATTTGGTTTTCTGAACCTGGAACATGTTTGGCAACCAATATGAATTGGTCACAGGCTGAGATCCATATTAAGTGTCTTATGAGAGGCGTGAGGGCGGGAGAATGAGAAGGGTCTTTATTAATGCACTGCACGGCTGCTTCATCGTCGCAATGCACTAAGATGCTTTTGGAAGCCCATTCGTTTCCCCACAGGTAAGCTGCTACCACGAGGGGGTAAAGCTCAAAAAAGGCTGAGGACTGGGGGGAGCCCTGCAGCTGGAGGGGCCACGGAGATGCGAACCAGCAACCTTGGTAAAACCCTCCGAAGCCAGTGGAGGGAGCTGCGTCTGTAAATAATTGGATGTCAATGGGAGACGAAACGAGGTTGTTATAAAAGAGTGAAAGGCCGTTCCATTGTTTAAGAAACATTATCCAGAGCCTAAGTTCGTTGTGGCATGCGTGAGATAGGCTAATGAGGTCCTCGAGCGCGTGAACCGAGGAGGCGAGTGAGAGGAGGTGCGAAATGAAGGGGTGACCTTGGGGAATGATGCGCATGGCGAAATTTAGGTGCCCAAGCAGAGAGAGGAGCTCGCGTTTGGAACAGCTTGGGCTGGTGATGAGGGTGGAGGAGATGAGGATTATTCGGTCAATCTTTTCTTTAGGCAGGGATACCTGAAATTTAACTGAGTCTAGGTTGATGCCTAGAAACTCGATGGATGTGGCGGGACCAGTGTTGGGGAGTAACTAGTTACATGTAACGGAATTACGTAATCTAATTACAAAATAAATGTAATTGTAATTAGTTACAGTTACTGAGAAAAAATATGTAATTAAATTACAGTTACTTTTGAAAAATGCCAGTGATTACAAAGGGGATTACATCTGACTTTTTTCACACACCCACCTCCACTTACAGATTTAGTTGACTTCTTTTAAATTGCGTTAACTGCTCTAAAATGAGACACCAATGTTTCAGGAGTTTAGGACACAGAATAGGACACATGCTTATTCGATAACTGTTTTATTTCCTATTTGGGTTTATGCATAAACTTTATTTTTTAAGATTGTTTTTTCCAAGGCATTGTTAGATGCTAGTGTTTTCTGTCATAACTATGCAAACATTTGATTTCAAACCCAGCATCATAGCTATTAAACTATTTCTTGTTATGGTGTTATTTATATTATGATCTGGTTATGACATATAGCGTAACTGCGCTCACGGTGACCTGAGTTCGATTCCCGTCTCGACGTCCTTTGTCGAACCCGCTCCTCTCTCTCCTCCCAGCTCTTTCCTGTCATCTCTCTACTGTCCTATCACAATAAAAGGCATAAAAAGCCCAAAAATATAAGTTAAAAAAAAAAAAAATCTGAATTTGTGGTGGCTGTGCTTTAAATTAAATAATTATACAGCTCACACTCTTTTGGGGCAACTTAAGTCAGTGCTATATGCTTGATGATTTTTCTTGGTGGAAGCTTTGCGTTTGGTTAGCTAATAAAATATTAAAGCTTAATTCAATATTATGTATACAATTTCTTAATTCTGTCATCCTGGTATCATGGACTTGCTCTATTGTTTCATACAAAAACAGCTGCTGCCATTTTTTTTGTGGTACATTGTAATGGATTATAAGATAACTAACAAACTAGTACTACTACTTATTTATGTGGTGAAATGTTGTGTAAGAAAACTGGTATGACTGCACTGTATCCCTAAAATGTTTAGTTTGAACTTGCCGTTTGCTAGCAACCGATTTCTTCATGCAAGCTTTGCGTTAAAATATTTCAACTCAGATCAGTGTTTCGTGTCAAATAATTTTGACACGAAACATCTAAATAATCTATCAAGAAGCTGTGTAATAAGTGAGATAATGTACATTCAGCCAGTTGTTATCGCAAAATAAAGATGTATATTATCCCTTTCTTATTATAATCTTAATTCAAGTGATAAAGGATTTTGAAAGTCTGACAGTAATCAGTGTTGAACACTACTGTAAGGTTAACTCTGCCTGGTTTAAATGTTTCAAAATGATTAACAGTTGAAAATATTAGAAATTTAGAAAAGTAATTAAAAAGTAATTAAAAGTAATAAGTTACATTACTTTAATAAAGTAATTGAAAAGTTACACTACTTATTACATTTTAAATCAAGTAACTTGTAATCTGTAACCTATTACATTTCTAAAGTAACCTTCCCAACACTGGGCGGGACCCATGGTTTTTTCCTCAGCGATGGGGATCCCGAGCTTGGAAAAAACTTTTTGGATTGTGAGGATATGAGTGGCTGGGATTGCGCCGGGAGGCGAAATGACGAGGAAATCGTCTAGGAGGTGAATAAGGTGGGGAATTGCGTAATTGTTCAATAGGATCCAGCAAACGGCTTCTGATAGCATGTCAAAAATTTTGGGGCTGCTTTAGCAACCGAAAGTTAGACGGACGGCGAAGTAGAATTTCTCAAGCCATCGTATCCCGAATAGATGCCATGAGTCTGGATGAATGGGCATCACTTTGAAAGCGGAAGTGATGTCCACTTTTGCGAGCCAGGCCCCTCGGCCTGCAGTTTTAATCAATTCGACTGCTTGGTCTATGTCGTGATATCTAAGAGAAAATTCGTCAAGTGGGATCAGGCTGTTGATGCTCGGGACTGGGGAATTATGGGGAGGTGATAGATCGATGATTAGGCGTTTTTTACCCGAAAATTTCCTTGTGGCTACTCCAACGGGGCTGATGCGAAAGACTTTGAAGGGGGGTTATCAAAGGGGCCGATCATAAAGCCCAGGTTGACTTCTTTTTTGATTAGGTTGTTAACGACGTCGGGTTCTGCGAGGGCAGATTGGAGATTATTGCAGATTTTATTTTGGGAAAGAACGCATTCTACACTGGGGTTAAAACAGACACCTCTAGCAAGACAGGGAGGGAGACCTCCTGCACCCACGACCACCTAAAAGAGGACTTCTCATTGGACTATGGGTTGACCCTCACCAATCCTAAGGTTTAGGAATGACTGCCATAAAAATTCCTTCTGAACTCTGGATGCAACAGCAGCGGCCGAAACAAAGAAAGGCCAAAGAGATCCATTCAAATCCATTCATACCTATGTTTGGAGACCTTAAATTGACGTAACCCTAACCATATTCACGTCACCCTCACATAAAGTACGGTTTATGTTGATGGCCATTGACTGTTAACATAACAGTTCACGGAAGCAGGCCGAATAACATATTACGGTATAAATGAGCGATTGTTTAGCAGTTTCCCATCATGTTTGGACTCTTTTTGCTCCTCATGATGTGCATAACAATTTGAAAGAGGTTTGGTAAAGAAATGTTGCATGGGTAAAATGTTAAAGACACTGTTTAACTTTGTACTCCACTATATGCAAATAAGTTCCACACTAGGGCGGGCAACACCATGGCCACCACGGACACAAGCGGCCAATCACATTCCTGGAATGGAGAGGCGCCAGATTCCAATCTCCTCCTTATCAGAAAGGGATAAATGTACCCTTCCAAAAGACACACCTTGTTCTGAGTCTCCGACACGGTTGAGACAACAGCAGATCAACAACGTTCTGAGTCTTTCATCCAGAGAGACTGTAACAGACCATCTGTGTTCTGAGTTCCAATCCTGCGAGAGAAAGGACACTTACAGACGCAACGTCCTGAGTTTCTGGCCTGACGAGGAAAGAGACTTCAAGACAGCTAAGGTTCAGCTCAGCTCTTGAGTAACCTTCTTTATTGCATTCAGCTGCCCTTCAGTTGCAAAGGACCCAGCAGTGACGGACCCTGTCTGACTCTTGCCACTCCGAAAGCAGCGCAGCCCAGTCCGCAAAGGACCTCCACATAAGCAGGCACTGCCTGAAACACACAGCTCCTCGACGAAGCAGCCCAGCTGCAAAGGACCCTGTGAAGACCCATCTGACCCAGCTGCCCGGTCCATGCTCTAAGGACCCCTTTGGCACAACAGAAGTTCAGCAATCTCCAGGTCAGCGCATCGACGGCTACCGGAACGCAACTCTGTGCCCTCCCCACTGTACGCAATCTGCATCACCAGTGGAAGACGTCTCTGCCGCCGGACTGATCACCTGACCACGTGGAACGTAACTATAAACTTACCAAACCTCTTTTCTAAAGACCTTGGCTTAATTTATACCTGCAGCCTATGTTTTCTAACCTGTTTAGATAACATTTACTTGGGGTCAGCATTACAAATGATAGCTATATTGTTTGTTCAAAGATAAATAAGCAGTTATTTATCGTTAAGTCTACCAGAGCCATTAAGTGGTTTTCCATAAGCAACATTACCATAGAAATCTCTTCCATTGCTACATTCAGCTCAACAGCGTTGCATTCTGCCATTCTGTATTCACTCCATTTATTTGCTTTATGATTTATTTGATATCTTTTTTCCATGCGTAGTTGCCTATTATCTATTAGCAGTGCATATTCATTTATTGGTTTTATCACTAGTTGTTGTATTTACTCTTGCATATCTATTGTTAATAAATTTCATTAATTTTATTACAATTGTGTCTTCCTTGTGTCGATGATCCAAGGCTCTACTAGCTAGCAAAACCACCAAACTTTCAGATAAATTAGTTGACCAGCTCCCTCCAGAGTGCAATTCTCAAATGATTGAACGTATTGCCGAATTAACAGTCCTTGACTGATGCATTGAACCAAGCAAGGTGGGAACTGGTCATCTGATATACTCACATCTGCACCTTGAGTGACGTGTGACCCAAAAATCACAGCGTCATTGGTGACGTAAGTCCCCTTTACTACACATGGGCGTGAGCTCCGCCACAGAAGCTGCAGACATGGAGAAAGCAACAACGTTGTCTAGTGCATCTCCCGCTGTTGAAGGAGTTGCATGGTTGCCTGCTCTCTGCTGCAGGTGGGTCCATTTGCGCAAGTTCAATGTTTGCCGTAGTTGCAGATCTTGGGACATAGCTGGAGGATTTTATGGGGAGAGTGACTGGGCTCGGGGCTGTGGAGGGATGGATCTGCGGGCAGGTCATAGTGGAGTGGGCGACTGACCTGCAGACCTGCAGACCTGTATTTGGCAGTGCGTGTGGCCAAGCGCTCGCTTGGGCTGCGAGCCCCGAGCTAGCGGGAGCGGGAGGCGGAGCTGTGAATGGCGGCCAGTGCGGCCAAGAGCTCGCGTGGTCTGCGAGCTCTGAGTTAACGGGCGCGGGTGGCGGGGCTGTGTGTGACAGCCAGTGCGACCAGGCACTCGCTTGAGCTGCAAGCTCCGAGTTGGACGTGGCAGGCGGAGGAGCAGAGTCTGGTAGCCTGTGTGGCCATGCGCTTGCTTGGGCTGTTAGCTCCGAGCTAAAGGAGACTGGCGGCGGGGCTGAGATTGGTGGAGGAAGCGGCCAATCACTTGCTTGAGCTGCAGGCCCCGGCGTTGCTGGAGGAGGAGCGGCGGCAGTGGAGGGCTGAGCTGTGGCCGGTGTTATGTGGGGCCCTGCACGGGAAGAAGACGGAGGCGTCAGTGCAACCGGAGGTTTGCTTTTCTTTTTGGTTCGCTTTGAGGCTGGGAAGGGCTCAGGGGAGCGGTTAGTTGGTTGCAGGTTTTTGTACAGCTCGTATAGCTCTGCTTTGTTTAATTTGCGTGAAGGCTGGACGTCGGACTGGGTGAACCAGATGCTGATAAACCGTCAAAAGGATAGAGGTAAGTCAGCTGTATTTGAATGCATAGCGTTGATTGACTTGAGTGGACTCCTGTTGTGTTAATTAGGCTAGGTATCTGACGCGCTCCTCCTGAACCTTGTTAATAAAACATCATTTAGTAATGATCTGATTCGTTTCCACGAAAAGGTTCTTTCGATAGATGAACCATGTTTTAATGAACCAGTTCAAAAACGATTCAGAAGTTATCTTACAGTGGAACGGCCTTATATTGTCCACAGTTTTGAATGCTGCACGAGAGAATAGATCATGACGTGATCAAGGGTCTTGATCCTTTTTCCATCTTAAATCTATCAGCAAATGATAATTCAGAAATAAAACGCCAAGAGCACAGATCAGTGGCTGAGAGCGCATCTAATTGACAGATAAGTTAAACCACAAGCTCTTATATCAGTATTGTTGTTCAGGTTATTTTGTTTCAGTGTACAGTTTGTTAAATTTGTTCAAAGCATACTGTTGAAGTACACATCATTCAGCTGAACTTTGCCTTGTTCCATTAAACGCATGTCCACTGCTGCGCTGTGGGCTATGACTAATTTCATGTGCAATGCAAACAAAATTACAGTTTAAATACAGAAATGTATCATAATTTAAAAAAATTAAAAAATAAAGGCAATTTTCTAAGATCTTTATATCCTTCATGGCAAAATTAGGTTCCTCCACTCTAAAAAAAAAAAAAAAATTAAAAATTAAAAAAAAACAACAATCGAAAACAACAGGGGGAATAGATTCCAGAACCAGGAATCGGAATCGGACTGGATTCCGAAATTTTCGGAATCGAACTGCTCTAGTTCCCAGCGTGATGTATGTCAGAAAGTAGCTATCAACATCTTTCTCCCACAAAGAATAAAGCACAACGTTGCCTGTGTGTATTGGTGTGGAAGATTACAATTCTAAAATACATTGTTATATTTTTTGTGTTTGCGTACTCTGATGTAAACAAGGCCAAAACCATAGGCCGGAATTCAGTCAGCCAGCACGCATACTCAAAAAAACTGATGAGTTTCAGTGATGACTCATCTGAACGCCTCTGATTGGCCACTGCATTCCTAAGCTCCACAGAATTGTGTGTGATTGGTTATAATGCGCAAAACTGTAAAAACAGCAAAAAATAAATATGTATTGCAAGATGAATTTTGTATTTGCCTTTGTAATGGCATTTTTCTTTATTAAAAATCTGTCATCGTTTATGTCAAATAAATAAAAAAAAGTTTAGAAGGTTTTTTAAATGTCTAATTAAAGCAGTAGAATAAGAATTATAAGTTCCCCTTCAGTCGTTCTCTACGACGTTACGTCATAACTGACGTGTTTGGGGTCTCCCTTGGGAGGCCAATCACCTCTGAATAAACTGGAAAAGGCCAATGAAAATTGGCGAGTGGATTTTGCATGCCAAGCCACTCCCCCGTACATACGGGTATATAAGATGGCGGCGTGCATCCACTCATTCAGATTTCTGCTTCGGAGCTTCACCCGCAAACTGACTGGAAACTCGTTGGATTCTCTTGATGCTGCGTAGCCGGGTGCATCTCTGCACCGGTAACTTTGTATTACAGCGAAGAACCCCTCTTGAGTGCACGGTTGTGCCGCGGTCCTTCCCTGGGCAAACCAGCAATAAAAGAGCAATTTTCCAACAAAGCATGGTTGTTGAGAGTGTCTTTTTCAAGATGCATCTCCGATTGTGTGTTTTTAGGGAGCGATAGTTTCCTTACTTCCTCGTGACGGACACAATCGCTGTCTCATAGGTCTGGGTTGTAAACAATGCATGTTGAGATGGCGTTTGTGGATGGGTTATGCCCGCGCTCGTGGGCAGACCCATTATTACGCTCGGTCATAGCTTACATTTGTTATGTGGGCTACCTTTGCGCTCTACCCTTTCCGGTTTCGCGGGTTGCTGACTCCTGAGGCTGCATTGGCTAGAAGGATGGGAGACCTGAGGATTACAGTCTGAGCTGCTCCGTCGGGTTCGCCCCCGCGGTGGTCCGGCTCCTCTTAGCATATTACCGCCAAGTGTCTGAATGCCGATGCCGGTTCGTCTTACCACGAGCCCTGCGTCTCATTTAGTGCTCATGAGGATGTTAAGATGTCTATCGCCGCATCAGCGGAGCGGTTCGTCTTCTGACGCCGAGGATTCAGCCGAGCGGCCGCCCGTTGTGGTGGCTGCACGGCCGGTGTCTTAGGTTAAGTTGATGGCCGTGTTCCTCGTTACGGCCGTGTTCCTAAGTTGAGTGGCCGCGACGATCAGGTCGGAGGTTGGGTTCCCACCTTCCCTGGTCGTTCGCGGTCTAACGATGGGTTATGCGCAGATAGAGTGCCCATGGTAAGGCCGCATTTTTGACTGCCTTCACCGAAGATCCGCCCCGGTGGTCCCAACGGTCCCAGCGGTCCCAGCGGGACTTGCTCCGCTCCCCTTTGGGGGTGTTGAACTGACCACACCTAGGGGTGGCAGTCTGCCATCTGGGTTGCCTTGTGGAAATAATTGGAAATGGGGCTTCCTGGAAGCAGGCTACCTGGGGATGGAGAAGATTGCTCGACGGGGGACTTCAACTCCTGTCCTCCCCTCTCCCGGGGGAGGGCCGGGAGAGGGTGACTTCGCTGCTGCCGCCTACCTTCGGGTTGGTGGTACCCAACCACTCACAAAAAGAGCAATTTTCTAAGTCTCTGGGTTTTTCTACCCGAGTTCAGTTTGTGAGCGACGCTTTGCCTCCTCAGATCCAGACTCGGAGTATGTCTTCGCCAACATCGCGGGAACCAGGGGTGAAGATAAGGGCTGCTTGTTGCAGCGTGACTTTTCTCCAGAACGCTTTGTTTTCTGGGTTGGGTCACCACCCGGCCCACCCCCCCCCCAGGCTGCCCCATCGCGGGTACGTCAGTGACTGCTCCGTGATCCCGCTTGTTCGGTGTCTGGAAGTGTGGTTATCGCTCCCCAGCCTGTCTCGCTGGTTGATCTGGACAGTCCGACTCGGCTGTGTTATCCAATTCAAGAGGCGTCCTCTTCGCCTCTGTTCTGCGTGCGGAGATTGCGGTTCTCTTGGCGAAGAACGCAATCGAGCCGGTCCCTCCAGCCGAGATGAAAGCGGGGTTTTACTGTCCCTATTTCATCGTACCCAAGAAGTCCGGTGGGTTACGACCTATTCTGGACCTTCGTTTTCTGAATCGGTCCCTTCACAGTCTACCGTTCAGGATGCTGACGGCAAAGCACATCCTTTCGTGCATTCGTCACCAGAATTGGTCTGCAGCCATCGACCTGACGGACACATACTTTCATGTCTCGATTCTTCCTCGACACAGACCATTTCTTTGGTTTGCTTTTCGAGGGTCGGGTGTATCGGTACAAAGTCCTCCCCTTTGGGCTAGCCCTTTCTCCCCGTGTTTTTACCAAGATCGCGGAGGGTGCCCTCTCCCTTCTCTGGGAGATGGGTATCCGAATCGTCAACTATCTCGACGACTGGCTGATAATAGCTCACTCGTGAGACTTGTTGTGCGAGCACAGGGACCTGGTGCTGCAGCACCTCAGCCATCTGGGGCTTCAGGTCAACTAGGAGAAGAGCAAACTCTCCCCTGTGCAGAGTATCTCTTTTCTTGGTATGGAGTTGGATTCGGTCAACATGTCGGCGCGTCTCATGAACGAACGTGTCCAGTCGGTGCTGAGTTGCCTGAACTTATTCAGTCACAAGACAGCGGCCCCTCTCAAACTTTTTCAGAGGCTCCTGGGGCATACGGCAGCCGCAGCCGCAGTTACGCTGCTCGGACTGCTTGGGACTGCTTCAGCACTGGCTTTACGGCCGAATCCCGAGATGGGCATGGCACCGCGGCACATTCCGGGTAGGCGTTACCCCAAAATGCCACCGCCTTTTCAGCCCTTGGTCATACCCTGCAGGCCGGTGTGCCCCTGGGTCAGGTGTCGAGGCACGTGGTCGTGAACACAGATGCCTCCAAGACCAGCTGGGGTGCCATATGCAACGGGCAGGCAGCTTCGGGCTCCTGGATAGGACCTCGACTGCAGTGGCACATCATTTGCCTCGAGTTGCTTGCAGTGCTTCTAGCGCTATGTCGGTTTCTTCCGATGTTGCGCGACAAGCACGTGCTAATTCGAACAAACAATGTTCCGACGGTAGCGTATATCAACTGGCAGGCTGGTCTGCGCTCCCGTCGTATGTCACAACTCGCCCGCCATCTCCTCCTGTGGAGTCACACGCGGCTCAGATCGCTGCATTCTGTTCACATCCCGGGAGAGCTGAATCATGAAGCCGATGCGCTCTCACGACAGCGCTCTCGTCCCGGAGAATGGCGACTCCACCCCCAGGTGGTCCAGCTATTTGGAGTCGATTCGACGAGGCTCAGGTAGTCCTTTTCGCTTCCCCGGAATTCTCCCACTGCCAGCTGTTTTACACCCTAACCGAGGCCCCCCTCGCTAGGGACGCGCTGACACACAGCTGACCCCGGGGCTTCCTCAGTACGCCCCCCCAGTGAGCCTCCTTGCACAGACTCTGTGCAAGATCAGGGAGGATGAGGAGCAGGTCCTGTTGGTTGCGCCTTTTTGGCCCACCCGGACCTGGTTTGCCGACCTCACGCTCCTCGCGACAGCTCCTCCCTAGAAGATTCCCCTGAGGAAGGACCTTCTTTCTCAGGGGATGGGCACAATTTGGCACCCGAGTCCCGACCTCTGGAACCTCCATGTGTGGCTTCTGGATGGGACTCAGCAGACCTCACTGGCTTTCCCAGGCCGTGATTAATTCCATCATTCAGGCTAGAGCCCCCTCTACCAGGCAGGCCTATGCTCTAAAGTGGGGTCTGTTCGCTGATTGGTGTTCCTCCTGCCGTGAGGACCCACAGAGATGCTCGGTCTGTGTGGTTCTTTCCTTCCTTCAAGAAAAGCTGGTGCGGAGGCTGTCCCCCTCCACATTAAAAGTCTATGTGGTGGCCATCGCTGCATATCATGATGCGGTTGATGGCCTGCCCCTCGGGAAGCATCACCTGATCATCAGGTTCCTGAGAGCCACTTGCATCAGTCGAGCTGAAAAATCTGTCTTTAAAGACGTCGCTCCTGATCACGCTCCCATCCATCAGGAGGGTGGGGGACCTGCACGCCTTCTGTGTCAGCGAGTCGTGCCTTGAGTTCGGTCCGGCTGATTCTCACGTGACCTTGAGACCCCGGCCTGGTTAGGTGCCCAAGGTTCCCACCATTCCCTTTAGGGATCAGGTGGGGAGCCTGCAAGCTCTGCCCCCGGAGGAGGCAGACCCAGCCTTGACGTTGCTGTGTCCCATTCGTGCATTGCGCACTTACGTGGACCGCACCCGGAGCTTCAGACAATCCGAGCAGCTCTTTGTTTGCTTTGGAGGTCAGCAGATGGGAAATGCTGTCTCAAAGCAGAGGTTGGCTCATTGGATGGTTGATGCTATCACCCTGGCTTACCAGTGTCAGGGTGAGTCGTGCCCCCTGGGAGTTCGAGCCCACTCCACCTGGAGTGTGGCCTTTCTTCCATGCGTTGGTGCACGGCGCCTCTCTAGAAGACATCGGTAGAGCTGCGGGCTGGGCGACACCAAACACCTTTGCGAGATTATACAATCTCCGCGTAGAGCCTGTCTCCTCCCGTGTATTAAGGTAACATCAGGTAATTGCGGGAGGACGGCTCGGTGTCGGCTTGCCGCGCCATTCCTATTGGATCCGTGCGCTATTTTTCCCAGTTGTTTCCTTACGTGAACTCTGGGTCCTCCTGGCCCCCACAGTTCAGATTAGGACGGAGTTTTCTGGACTGTGTCCGGTAGGGGGTTCCTTCACTCCTCCCGGTCGTGGCCTTATATTCTTTCCATGGGATCTCCATGTTCCCCTTCCATCTTTTCCAGTCTTACCACATGACTTATTGTCATTGAAGCAAACATTGGGGGGCGGAGACAGTCACCTGGCACCCTTGGTAGGCCCGTTTTTCTGGCCTTCAGGGCATTGGGAAGGTTACGTGTTGAGATTCATCTGTCCTGACACGCTTGCCTGTCAGCATTTGTATCTCAATCACGTAACGCAGTTCAGAATTGTGGCGTTTTCCAGAGGAGACCCCAAATACGTCAGTTATGACGTAACGTCGTAGAGAACGACTGAAGGGGAACGTCTCGGTTACATCTGTAACCCTCGTTCCCTGAAGGAGGGAACGGAGATGTTACGTCCTCTTGCCACAATTCTGGACTGCGCTGGGGCGCTCGGCTTTGGTTCAGCTCCTCAGCTTAAATCTGAATGAGTGGATGCACGCCACCATCTTATATACCCGTATGTACGGGGGAGTGGCTTGGCATGCAAAATCCACTCGCCAATTTTCATTGGCCTTTTCCAGTTTTTCAGAGGTGATTGGCCTCCCAAGGGAGACCCCAAATACGTCAGTTATGATGTAACGTCTCCGTTCCCTCCTTCAGGGAACGAGGGTTACAGATGTAACCGAGACGTTACCAATCAAATGAAATCAGCATTAACAAAATTAATGTGTACTACAGAGGTGGCACAGTACTCAAAAGTGAACACTATAAGTGTATTTTCAGATGTTTAGTGAGGCTCCGAGGTACCATGAGTGCAATTAAATTCATAAATTAATGTTAAGATTAATGTTTTAAATATAAAAAATTGAATATATAAATATTAAATGATTTAACTACAAAGATACTTTAAAAATGAAACTAAATTCACAGATTTTATTACAGAATCATTCATTCATTTCATTCAGTTGAACGGCTGATTCATTCAGGAATAAAGCGAAGAATAAAGAATAAAGTCTTTATGAATGGGTCACTAGATTTGTTTAAAAACACACATTCATAAACGAAACTATGCTATTTTTGAATGGCAATGTGCAACGGCACAGCTATTGTTTACTGAACTGTTGTATTAAATCAATATCACATTCACTAACTTTCTCAATAATCACTAGATGCTGTCAATCATCTTAGTTCATCGCAATCTCACAAAGTTCCATTATAATCAACAAAGCTCTCTACACTGCACCATGAATCTTTTATTCATACCCTGTATACACGTTTATGAAAGGATTTGTGTCTGTGATACATTTCTCAATGCTGCAAAAACACTTAGAAACCTTTGAAACTCCCCTCAGCAAAAACACAAATATGCTGATCGGGTCATTTGCACTGGTGGTCCTAAATATTTTTCGTGGTCGCATGCAGTAGTTTTCAGTCACAAATGC
>VONZ01003249.1:0-41820 GCA_012976165.1 Labeo catla
AATTACATTTTTTTAATCCTTATGAAAAACAATTGTATTTATAAATTGCATAATATATTATAATTATCTATATATAATTATATATAAGTGCTACAAATCTGTAGCCAGTAACATTTTTTACAGTAACAGACTGAACATTTTTATTACAGAACCAACTCAACTAACTGCGTTAACTGAGTGTTACAATCAAACAGTGATTGATTATACCGACCCAAATCAGACACAATTCAAGATTATTATCATCATATCTGGTCTGATGAATCGGCTTCTGCTCATTGTGCTGATCGGTGAGTTAATTTTCAGCCATTTGTAAAAATATTTGTATTATGAACTTCATTTTCAGCTTTTGATGACATTTAGTAAAAAAAAAAAAAAAACAATTTACTAAAAAAGTGTACAACCTTTTACAAATCCTGAATCTGAAAAACTTTTCAATTTTTAGGACTATTAAATATTTGGGTTGGAAACAGAAGATCTTCAGAACAATCACAACTCAACGCTGATCTACAACAGACGCAAGTTACAGAACAACATCAGCAACACTTAAAAAACTGTGAATCCTTCTTTGTTACTAAAGTAAATTTCTGTCTTGATAATTAATGAGGATTCTTGCTGACCCATACAATAGCGTTGTATAACACTTTGTTTTAGTTCATTTTTGTTCAGCTGCAGCTAAAATCGCTAATATTGCTCTTTCAGTATGCAATGGTGGACTTTTTATTATTATTATTATTATTATTATTATTATTATAATTATTATTTTAATTGACTATATTTCATAGTTCATATTTCATTCTGGGGAGCAAGTGCGGCCGCCGGACTCCGCCCCTTACCTGGACCCTTCCCTTCCGAACACTGCCCCTCCTTCACGGATTCCCATCACGTCGAGAACACCAGATCCCCCCATTTATTTTGGACACTTTTTCCCCTTTTTGGACACTTTCTGTTTATTGTTTAATAAAAGCCTCTCCGAGGCCTGCCGTCACGCCCACTGTGTCTGTCGCTTTGCTCCGCATATATATATATATATATTGATAATAAAGAAAAAATAGATATTTATTAAATAAAATGAATAAACAGAGGGATGTGACTTACTTTAGGGTAATTTTCTTTTTGTTTTGCCTTTTTGTCATCTTCTAGTGTTTATGTATGGCAGAGGTCTGAGAGACTGTACAGTTGAGGAAAAAGCAGAAAGCATAATTGGGATGGGAGGAGCTAAATCACATGACAACAGCCAATGAAAACTATTACAGGAATTTCCAAGCCATTGCCACCTAGGCAGAAGCACAGATTCTTGTTTTGAAAGAGTTCAATAAGAGAAACTCAACAATATGGCTCAAAATAACTGAAAACTGGAAATGTAGTTCATTTACTAAACTGTCTTAATCAATGTATTTAAATGTGAACATATGAGATCATGATGAGTCCAGAAAGAGAAATGACAAAAAAGTGAAAACCAAAAATGGTGTTCAGTGGACTTTTGCTGCTTAGTGGGTAAGGCAAGTTTCATCAAGGCTAAGCAAGATTTTTTTTTTAATTAAGAGAGACAGACAGAGAGAGAAGTGTGCCAGGCTCAGTTTCTGTGGTAAAGTGGAAACAACAAATGATAAAGTCACCACAGCTTAATGTGCTTTGCTTTTTATGTATCAGTCTAATAAATTGTCTAATCTGATATCACAAATATCATTTTTTGTGATTCATTTTATTTGGATGGTCATTGGGAAAATTATTTTTTTTTTTTAATAACTGTATGTATGGAGTCACTGGTCCTTAGTTCAGTCTACAGCCTTTGTGTTGACTGACCAATATTAAGCTTTATTTTTAGATTCAGAGCCACACCCTGGACTATTTGGACAGTGTGCTGTGATTGTGTGGCTCATCATACACAGCTGGAAAGCGATGGCTCCACACACCTCCAGGTTCTCCAGTCCATTCTCATCATAGTGCCCTCAATCATGTGGCCTGAGCCCACACCCATCACAGACCCAGAACCTGAGCTCATTGCAGACGCAGAGGCAGAGCTGATGCCCACCATGGACCCCGAGCAAGAGCTAATGCCTGCTCTCATGTCCATTCCAGAGCCAAAGCTGTCTGAGCAGTCTTGACCAGGTGTGTGTGTCTGATTGTACTTCTGTAACTGTGGGAATAATGATCATGATCAAAAGTAATGATCATGATCAAAACAGTCTGAATCAGAGAGTTTTAGTGTTCCCCAGCCTGAAATTCTGAATGTCTTGATTTTCTTCTGTGCCAAGTCCCTTCCCTCTCTGCTGATCCTGGTCAGACTCAATTCTCCTCTATTAAGTCCATACTTGAATTGTATGTCTTATTTGTGTGGCCCCATTAAGCCTGTTCGTTCACCCCCATCTGCAATTTCCAATCCTCCTGCATTGCTTCTTCTCAGCCCTTCAGCTCATGTAGATCTGCTTTGGTCTGAGTCTGCACAAGTCCAGTCCAGTCCAGTCCAGCCCAGGATGGTCGACCCTAGAGCTCCACCTAGGACCTCAGTGCACATCACTCCTCCTAGGTCTGTCAACCAGTCATTTCCACTTTTGGGTCTTCAGTCCCTGTGCTTCACCTGGGACTGTCATCCTCTTGGCTCCACCAAGCTCTCTTGTCCTTCTGGTTCCTAGGTCAGTTGTCTCTGTCTGCACTCTCTCTGCACCACAAACCTCCGGTTCTTCATTTGCATCACATCCTTCCACGCCTTTGGCTCTGCAGGGTTCTTTTCTCCACCTTGATCCTCAGTCACTCCAGCCCCGCCACAATCCTTCAGCACTGTGGTCCCACCTCAGCCAATCGTCACTACAGCTCCTCCCTGCCCTCCAAGACCTTTGTCATTGCTTGATCCCTTCAGTCTTCAGTCTCCACCTCTGTCAGCTCCATCTTGGTCAGTTGTCTCCCTGGGTCCAAAGGTCTAGCCTCCACCAAGGTTCCTCCATCCCTTATCTTTGCTGTAGGCCTGCCCTCCTCAACTTGCTGGGGTTTACCTTGGACTGTCATCTGCTTGGCTCCACCGGGCTTCCTTCTGGCTCCACCTTTGTCAGTTGTCACTCTGTCTGCACCACAAACTTCCGGTTCTTCATCTGCACCTCATCCTTCCTCATCTTTGGCTCTGTTGGGTTCCTCTCTCTCTCCAGCTCCACCTTGATCTTCACTAGCTCCAGCTCACCATCAGTCCTTTGGCACTCTGGTTCCACCTCAGCCAATCATCACTGCAGCTCTGTCCTGCCCTCCAGGACCTTCGTCGTTGCTTAGTCCCTTCAGTCTTTGGTCTCCACCCCTGCCAGCTCCATCTTAGTCAGTCGTCTCCCTGTGTCTAGAGGACAAACCTCCCCCAAGGCTCCTCCTTCCCTTGACTCTTTTGTAGGCCTGCTCCTACTCATCTTGCTGGGGGATCACCTGGGACATCATCCACTTGACCCCACAGTGCTTCCTTGTCACCTTGTTTAGTCGTCACTCTGTCTGCATCACAAACTTCTGGTCCTTCATCTGCGTCTCATCCTCTAATGCAGGTTTGTTCTTTGGTTTCTTATTTTATGTTTGGCTCAAGTGTCCAGATATTTTTGGGTCACTGTAAATCTCAGAGAGTTGGTTAAGGTTTGTATCCAGTAGATGGCGCCACAAAATAGAAAGACAGAGGCCTATACAAACAACCCAGAAAGAGTTGAAGTGCTGTAAAGACAATAATCCAGTGCTGTAACATTCTCAGTCTGGTATATGTCACCGTCATCTGTCAATTTAAGCACATGACAGAAACACAGAAATTCCACTGAGATCCTCATTCATGCAGACACATTTATAGCTTTGTTTATACGTAAATAGGTTTGGTTGCATGTTGCTTGTTTGTTTTAATTTTTAATTCTTTGGCACAGTTTTTTTTTTTTTATTTTATCTATTCTTTTTGATTCTCATTGTGTTAATGTTTGTCGTTTATCCCAGAAATAACTTTAATGCAAAAGAAGTGTTGTTTGTATTATTGTTGTAGCATATGTATTGTGTTTTTTGGACTGATGTTAATTAATGCTTCAATATCTATTCTCATCATACTGATTATTAAATACATAAATCCTGTTTGTTTGTTTTTTATGACATGTATGACATGACATCTTTATCTGATGTTTTTTTATTTACTGTTTTTTATTTAGTGGTGGTTGATGTGGCAACACTCAGAAACAGGATGTTGTCATCCTGGTGCCACAGGTGATAAGAGCCTAATGTCCTTTTACAGTATGTTAGACTTAAATTTACTTTAGTCTACTCTTTAGCATTCCTGTATAGTGTAACTAAATATAAGGTGTACAGTGGAACGCTAACAGATTTGATGATGCGGAGGTGTGGATCCAGGAGGCCCAATGAGGAGCTGGATGGATGGAGGAGATGAAGGGATGGAGGGATCCCTCCTGGATCCACACCTCCGCATCATCAAGGGTGAAGCCAGCGGAGTGGAGGCCCGAGGCACTGGATGGATGACAACAGACCAAGACGGAGCCAGAGGAACAAGGGAGCCCGGTGAAGCCAGTGGACTGCCGGGCCACAGCGGCGAGACATGGGATCCACCAGCCATAATGCCGATGGAGACTTGCAGACCAGCAGCGAACCCACCATATTGGTATTTGTAATCCTCCTTAGGGCTGAGCTCAGGCATGACAGTTTCAGTCGATTTCAATGAAGGTGGGAGGAGAAGGGGTAGGTCAGCCTTCGTCTATAAGTTCCCTGTCAAATATCCCCTCAGCCTCAAGCACTCTCAGATCTTCAACCAGCTCACCCTCAGCCATGTTGCAGTGGGCGGAGCTCCACGATATTACTGGCCACAGCTTTCTCCCTCGTAGTGGGCATTGTTGGACTGACGAGGTCATCTTTAGGTCCGATGGTAAAAGGAGATCCATTTCTCACCAGTACACACTCCACAAAAGCAGCTAAACTCTCCTGACGACCATCTTTGGACAACGGCACTCTGCAGGCGGTGTTAGGCTCTCATCATAGAATGAGCAGAGCGCGTTGTCCAAGCAGCTGGTGTAATTAGCTACTTTAAGGAGGAGTCCTGCTTGTAGGCTACGAGAATCTCCCACCTGGGAGGGAGGTTTGTATGCGGGATGGAAAGGGTCAAAAACGAGAAATAAAAATGAAGGGTAGACATGGGGGTTACTTTTGTGGGTCAGTTCTTCTGTCACGATACGCTTTCAGGAGAAACACGCTGGAGCACGAATCAATGTCAGTAGTCTTTTAATTAACTAAATACATGGGGTAATAGCAAAACAGAGGTGAATGGAACCATCAATTAAACTAAACAAGGATAGAAACACGACCAAAAAAAGGCAAAACAAGAAATGAAATGGTGGAAACACAAGACAAAACAGGTCCATAGTCCTGACAGGGTCCTAATCTAATATTCTTTTTCACTTTTTGAAATTTAGTCAGTGTGTGGTATGTTTGTGCATAAAAATGTCCGCTCAAAGGGGAGATACTTTTCAAAAATCCCTTTTCAAGAACTACAACGAACAGCTCCTTTGGACTACAGTATTGTTTTCTGGGTGTTGTGATGTTACAACATGGTCCATTAGAATATCATTAAAATAAATCTTGTTTAACCTGGGCTTCTATACCACCTCAGCAGTGCCACATACTGATCACCTCCATGAACATACTTTCCAGAAGGCCAACAATTCACTATTTATTATTATTATTAGGGGTTCGAGTGCGTAGCACTGAAACCCTATTGTAATTGTAAGGATTTTTATTATTAGGGGTTCGAGCACGCAGTGCTGAAACCCTATTGTAATTGTTAGGATTTTTTTTATTAGGGGTTCGAGCGCGTAGCGCTGAAACCCTATTGTAATTGTTAGGATTTTTAGGGGTTCGAGCGCGTAGCGCTGAAACCCTATTGTAATTGTTAGGATTTTTATTATTATTTATTATTACCAATGGGGTTATTGAAACGCAGAAACTATGCTAATGCGAGGTTTTTTGAAGTTCCGGCAGCGTGGCGCAAAACCTATTATGAAATGATAGGATTTTTATTAGGTTCGAGGTGCATTGCTTGCCGACTATTAAATGAGATTTTTACGTGTAGTATTTTCCGCTAGAACTGATCGTGCAGACCAAACCGTAAGGCCTAAAGAGTTGAAACTTGGCCAGAACGTAGAGCTCCCCGTGGGGACGTTCTGACAAAGTCTTGCCCAAATCGGCCTAAAGGTGGCGCTACAGCGCAAAAAACTAACTTTTTTTACATTTTTGGCCCTAGCTCGTACAATTTTTGTCGTAGACCCAAAAACTTTACATCGTTGCAATCCTTGGGTCAATACGCACAAAAGTGCACTGGCGCAGATTTTTCGTACGAAGCCCGGTTTTTCCGCAAAATGGCGTTATGTCCAAAACCTACTTTTGCGAACTAGTCCTAGGTTTTTTGCCAGATCGGAACCAAACCAGTGCAGAAATGTTCTCTGGACACTGAATATCAATAATTATCAAAAAAAAGTTGAAATTTTGACTCACCGTCAAATAGGAATGTCAAAACGTTCTATGCTAACGTTAGCAAATTCTTACATTTGGCTATAACTTTTGAATGAAATGAGATATCTACACCAAACTCGGTACACATCTGTATAAGCTCAATCTTTGGTCAAATAACAAAAATTGCACAGCTCTGCCACTTGGTGGCGCTATAAGCCTGAAAAAACATAAAAATGACTATAACTATGCACTCGTTGGTCCGATCGACCTGAAAATTGGTATGCAGTGTCTCTGTCCAATGTGCCATAAGGGTCTATGAGAACATTTGTGTATCTCAAAAAAACATGGCCGCCATCGGCCAATGAAGTTCACGAGCACCGTAGATAAAAGTTAGCACGAGAGGCGGAATTAGAGACGAGCTTTCACTGGGTATTCCGATCCCAGCAGCCTAAAGGACCTGCGCGGAATTTTGAAAGAAATCGGCCACTAGTTGGCGCTAACGAGTGTTTTGCCTCTGTAACGTGCCTCACTCACGTGGTGTTTCACACATCCACACAATATGCATATCATTTGATAGATCTCCACATGCTGAGCAACTTTGCCTCAAGAACCATTGCTGGCAATCAAATCATTCATTAATTATTCACAAATATGTGAAAAACCTACTTTTGCGAACTAGTCCTAGGTTTTTCGCTCAATCTCGATCAAACCACTGCAGCGCAGTTCTCCAGACTCTCTAGATCAATAATTATCAAAAAAATGTGGAATTTTGTACTTTGGGTAGCTATAACGGGGTCATTTAGAAAAGGGGCGTGGCCACATACACCCAAAAGCCTATAAAACCTAAACAAAAACTCAAAACTTTACAAAAGTTGGGGAAAACATGTGTCACATGACTCTTAACAAGCATGTAAAATTTTCTGGAGATCGGACCATAGGTGGCGCTATGATATTTAAAAAGGCTTCAAAAACACAAAATTTCAAAAATAAATAGCCTTAAATTACTATAACATGCTCATATAATCACAGAAACACAAGATCTTCATACCATATGATAGATCTCCTCATGCTGAGCAACTTTGCCTCAAGAACCATTGCTGTCAATCAAGTCGTTTATTACATATTCACAAATATGTGAAAAACCTACTTTTGCGAACTAGTCCTAGGTTATTCACTCAATCTCGATCAAACCCCTGCAGCACAGTTCTCCAGACTCCCTAGATCAATAATTATCAAAAAAAAGTTAAACTTTTGACTCACAGTCGCAAAGGGGCGCCAAAACGTTCACAAGAGGCGGGGCCACTTTTAGTAAAATGGTTATAACTTTGGAACAGAATGACATATCATCGCCAAACTCAGAACACATATGTAAAAGCTCAGCCTTTGGTGAAATCCAAAAAATTGCGGAGCTTGACCACTTGGTGGCGCTATAATAGAGAAAAACCATAAAAATGGCTATAACTTCGCAACCGTCAGTCCAATCAAACTGAAAATTGGTATGCAGTGTCTCTGTCCAATGTGCCATAAGGGTCTATGAGAACATTTGCGTATCTCAAAAAACATGGCCGCCATCGTCCAACGAAGTTTGAGCACCTATTAGACAAGGTTAACGGAGGCCGATCGGAACGAAACTCACTGGGCATGTTTGACTCATGGCCCTAAAGGTCTGTAAGAATTTTGAAACAAATCGGCCACTAGTTGGCGCTAATAAGTTTTATGGCTCTGTAATCACGTGGTGTTTCACACATCCAGACAATATGCATATCATTTGATAGATCTCCTCATGATAAAAAACTTTGCCTCAAGAACCATTGTTGTCAATCAAATCGTTCATTAAATATTCATAAATATGTGAAAAACCTACTTTTGCGAACTAGTCCTAGGTTTTTTGCTCAATCTCGATCAAACCACTGCAGTAATATTCTCTGGACTCTCTAGATCAATAATTATCAAAAAAATGTTGATTTTTTTCCTTTGGTTAGCTATAACTGGGTTAATTTACAAAAGGGGTGTGGCCACATATACCCAAAAGCCTATAAAACCAAAACGAAAACTCAAAACTTTACAAAAATTGGTGAAAACATGTGGCAGATGATTCTTAACAAGCGTGCAAAGTTTCATGGAGATCGGAGCATAGGTGGCGCTATAACAGCTAAAAAGGCTTTAAAAACAAGATTTCTATGGTAAATGGCCTCAAATTGGTAAAAAATGCTCATCTATTCACACAAACACTAGATCTTACACTTACATCTGTATGATATATCCCCTCATTCTGAACAACTTTGCATACCACCTAAAAGGCCTTAATGCTCGAACCCCGGTAATTGCTGCTTGCAGCTATATTTTTTATTAGGGGTTCGAGTGCGTAGCACTGAAACCCTATTGTAATTGTTAGGATTTTTATTATTATTTTTATTATTATTTTTCTGCCGTAAAACTGATCGTGCAGACCAAACCGTAAGTCCTAGAGACTTCAAACTTGGCCAGATGGTAGACCTCAATTTGGGGAGAACCTATCAAAGTATGAGCCCAAACGGCCCATAGGTGACGCTATAGTGAACCAAAACGCGAAAGTGCTCATAACTCCTAAACCGCTTGTCGTAGACTCAAAAAAATTAGATATTTGGAATCCTTGGGTCAATACAAATTGAAAAAACCCCCTGTGATTTGGGGTCCTGGAGGCCCCGTTTTCCCGCAAATTTTAATCATGTCCAAAACCTACTTTTGTGAACTAGTCCTAGGTTTTTCGCCCGATCGGAACCAAACCAGTGCAGAAATGTTCACTGGACAGTGAAGATCAATAATTATCAAATAAATGTCATATTTCCACTCATCGTTGCGAAGGGGCCGCAAAAAGTTTGTCAGGTGGAGGGCCATTTTTACTAAAATGGCTATAACTCATGAACCGAATGAGGTATCGTCACCAAACTCGGTACGCATGTGTAATATCTCAATCTTTGGTGAAATAAAAAAAATTGCCGAGCTTGACCACTTGGTGGCGCTATGAGATGCAAAAACACAAAAACAGCTATAATTACACAACTGTTAGTCCGATCGACCTCAAACTTGGTATGCAGTGTCTCTGTCCAATGTCCCACAAGGGTCTATAAGGACATTGGCGTATCTCAAAAAACATGGCCGCCATCGGCCAATGAAGTTTGAGCACCTATTAGACAAGCTTAACAGAGGCCGATCGGAACGAAACTCACTAGGCATATTCGACTCATGGCCATAAAGGTATGTAAGAATTTTGAAACAAATCGGCCACTAGTTGGCGCTAACAAGATTTTTGCCTCTGTAATCACGTGGTGTTTCACACATCCACAAAATATGCATATCATTTGATAGATCTCCTCATGATGAACAACTTTGCCTCTAGAACCATTGCTGTCAATCAAATCAATCATTAAATATTCACAAATATGTGAAAAAGCTACTTTTGCGAACTAGTCCTAGGGTTTTTGCTCAATCTCGATCAAACCACTGCAGTAATATTCTCTGGACTCTCTAGATCAATAATTATCAAAAAAATGTTGAATTTTGTCCTTTGGGTAGCTATAACGGTGTCATTTAGAAACGGGGCGTGGCCACATATACCCAAAAGCCTATAAAACCTAAACAAAAACTCAAAACTTTACAAAAGTTGGAGAAAACATGTGTCAGATGACTCTTAAGAAGCATGTAAAATTTCATGGAGATCGGACCATAGATGGCGCTATGACAGTCAAAAAGGCTTCAAAACCACGAAATTTCAAAAGTAAATTGCCTTAAATTGCTATAACATCCTCATATAATCACAGAAACACTACAACTTCATACCATATGATAGATCTCCTCATGCTGAGCAACTTTGCCTCAAGAACCTTTGCTGTCAATCAAGTCGTTTATTACATATTCACAAATATGTGAAAAACCTACTTTTGCGAACTAGTCCTAGGTTATTCACTCGATCTCGATCAAACCACTGCCGCACAGTTCTCCAGACTCCCTAGATTAATAATTATCAAAAAGAAGTTAAACTTTTGACTCACGGTCGCAAAGGGGCGCCAAAACTTTCGAAAGAGGCGGGGCCACTTTCACTAAAATGTCTATAACTTTGGAACAGAATGACATATCATCACCAAACTCAGAACATATATATAAAAGCTCAGTCTTTGGTGAAATCAAAAAAATTGCGGAGCTTGACCCCTTGGTGGCGCTATAATAGAGAAAAAACATAAAAATGGCTATAACTTCGCAACCGTCAGTCCAATCAACCTGAAAATTTGTATGCTGTGCCTCTGTCCAATGTGCCATAAGGGTCTATGAGAACATTTGCGTATCTCAAAAAACATGGCCGCCATCGACCTATGAATTTTGAGCACCTATTAGACAAGTTTAACGGAGGCCGATAGGAACGAAACTCACTGGGCATGTTCGACTCATGGTCCTAAAGGTCTGTAAGAATTTTGAAACAAATCGGCCACTAGTTGGCGCTAACGAGTTTTATGGCTCTGTAATCACGTGGTGTTTCACAAATCCACATAATATGCATATCATTTGATAGATCTCCTCATGATGAACAACTTTGCCTCAAGAACCATTGCTGTCAATCAAACCGTTCATTAATTATTCAATAATATGTCAAAAACCTACTTTTGCGAACTAGTCCTAGGTTTTTAGCTCAATCTCGATCAAACCACTGCAGTCATCTTCTCTGGACTCTCTAGATCAATAATTATCAAAAAAATGTTGAATTTTGTCCTTCGGTTAGCTGTAATGGGACCATTTACAATAGGGGCTTGGCCACATATACCCAAAAGCTTATAAAACCAAAACGAAAACTTAAAACTTTACGAAAATTGGAGAAAACATGTGTCAGATGACTCTTAAGAAGCATGCAAAGTTTCATGGAGATCGGAGCATAGGTGGCGCAATACCAGTTAAAAAGGCTTTAAAAACAAGATTTCTATGGTAAATGGCTTCAAATTGTTAAAAAATGCTCATCTATTCACACAAACACTACATCTTACACTTACATCTGTATGATATATCCCCTCATTCTGAACAACTTTGCATACCACCTCAAAGGCCTTAAATGCTCGAACCCCGATAATTGCTGCTTGCAGCTATATTTAGGGGTTCGAGTGCGTAGCACTGAAACCCTATTGTAATTGTTAGGATTTTTATTATTATTTTTATTATTATTTTTCTGCCGTAAAACTGATCGTGCAGACCAAACCGTAAGTCCTAGAGACTTCAAACTTGGCCAGATGGTAGACCTCAATTTTGGGAGAACCTATCAAAGTATGAGCCCAAACGGCCCATAGGTGGCGCTATAGTGAACCAAAACGCGAAAGTGCTCATAACTCCTAAACCGCTTGTCGTAGACTCAAAAAAATTAGATATTTGGAATCCTTGGGTCAATACAAATTGAAAAACCCCCCTGTGATTTGGGGTCCTGGAGGCCCCGGTTTCCCGCAAATTTTAATCATGTCCAAAACCTACTTTTGTGAACTAGTCCTAGGTTTTTCGCCCGATCGGAACCAAACCAGTGCAGAAATGTTCACTGGACAGTGAAGATCAATAATTATCAAAAAAAGTTGAAATTTTGACTCATTGTTGTGAAGGGGCCCCACAAAGTTTGTCAGGTGGGGGGCCATTTTTACTAAAATGGCTGTAACTCAGGAACCAAATGAGGTATCTTCACCAAACTCGGTACACATGTGTATAAGCTCAATCTTTGGTAAAATAAAAAAAATTACACAGCTCTGCCACTTGTTGGCGCTATAAGGGTAAAAAACACGAAAATGGCTATAACTACGCAACCATTAGTCCGATCCACCTAAAACTTGGTATGCAGTGTCCTTGTCCAATGTGCCATAAGGGTCTATGAGGACATTGGCGTATCTCAAAAAACATGGCTGCCATCGGCCAACGAAGTTTGAGCACCTATTAGACAAGGTTAACGAAGGTCAATCGGAACGAAACTCACTGGGCATGTTCGACTCATGGCCCTAAAGGTCTGTAAGAATTTTGAAAGAAATCGGCCACTAGTTGGCGCTAACGAGTTTTTTGCCTCTGTAATCACGTGGTGTTTAACACATCGATACAATATGCATATCATTTGATAGATCTCCTCATGCTGAACAACTTTGCCTCAAGAACCATTGCTGTCAATCAAATCGTTCATTAAATATTCAAAAATATGTTAAAAACCTACTTTTGCGAACTAGTCCTAGGTTTTTCAATCAATCTCGATCAAACCACTGCAGTAATATTCTCTGGACTCTCCAGATCAATAATTATCAAAAAAATGTTGAATTTTGTCCTTTGGTTAGCTATAACGGGGTAATTTATAAAAGGGGCGGGGCCACATATATCCAAAAGCCTATCAAACCTAAACAAAAACTCAAAACTTTACAAAAGTTGGAGAAAATATGTGTCAGGTGACTCTTAACAAGCATGCAAAGTTTCGTGAAAATCAGACCATTGGTGCCGCTATAACAGTTAAAAAGGCTTCAAAAACACAAGCTGTGTATGGTAAATGGCTTCAAATGGCTAAATAAATGCTAGTATATTCACACAAACACTAGATCTTCATATCATTTGATAGATCTCCTCATGATGAACAACTTTGCCTCAAGAACCATTGCTGTCAATCAAACCGTTCATTAATTATTCACAAATATGTTAAAAACCTACTTTTGCGAACTAGTCCTAAGTTTTTCGCTTAATCTCGATCAAACCACTGCAGTAATATTCTCTGGACTCTCTAGATCAATAATTATCAAAAAAATGTTGAATTTTGTCCTTCGGTTAGCTATAACGGGGTCATTTACAACAGGGGCGTGGCCACATATACCCAAAAGCCTATCAAAACTAAACAAAAACTCAAAACTTTACGAAAATTGGGGAAAACATGTGTCAGATGACTCTTAAGAAGCATGCAAAGTTTCGTGAAGATCGGACCATAGGTGGCGCTATAACAGTTAAAAAGGTGTATGGTCAATGGCAAATGACAAACTTCATTGCTTAAGTCTTTTAAAAACATATATTCATTTAAACAAAATAAAAAAAAAAACCATTCAATAAAGGAGACAGTGTCTCACTTCATTAAGACTTGTTTGACTATTGAAAACTCCTGAATGAATGATTTAATGACATACTTTTTTTTTTAAACGGGCAGTTGTCGCCACCTCCTGGCGGAAGAGGATAAGCGTTACAATAGATACACGTGTTAAAATACTTTCGTTTTGATCGCTACTGTAGACAATAAGTGTTTATACCCAAACTATAAACTTTTATCCCAGTACTTCTATTATTTAAATATCTGTAACACCGAAATAATGATTATAATGTGGTTGAAAAGACTGTTTGTGTTGCTCTTTCTGCGTTCACATTTACTCCGACCTTCTGATTCATTAACATGGCAGCGACAAAACCTGCTTCTCACGCTCCACTGACACTGGCGATGTGAAACAGTCCTAATAGACATAGATAACTCATTGTTATTTAGGAATAAGATTGCGTAGGTGTTTGAATCGACACCTCAATATTTTAAGGATTAATAGTGCAGCTCTAATGTAAACATGGCAAAATGTTGTGGGAGGATACTGTCACGAGATCTCGCGAAATCCGACTGGTCTCGTCACATCCCTACCATTTAGATAGCCACTTAATAATAAGATCATGATCTACTGTACCCGAGTCTATAAAACCTAAAAGAAAAGAAAATTTCACAAACCTAAGTCAAATAATCATCATATGATTCTAAAAAGCCTGCATTTTAAAGACATCAGGCAAAAAAGGCAATGTAACAGTTATAAAGCTTAAAAACTATGCATCGCTCTTTAAAATGTCATGAAATTACAACTATAACCACTAGATGGCAGTAGAAGACCACTAATGGCTCATTGAAATGAACACTGCTATTCACAGATTTTCCATTCATTTCAATTCATGCAAAGACTAAATCACTATATAACATTTCAAATCACATTTAGTCAAAGTTTAACACTTCATTTAAACACATATATCATATTTGACAATAATACAAGAGTATGATTACAGTGAAACCTGAAAACTATATATAAAATCTTAAAAAGACTTGCACTAAACATTTTGTCACCTACCATTTAATACACAAATCTCTTATGTGCAGCAAAATGTGTGTGTGTGTGTGTGTGTGTGTGTGTGTGTGTGTGTGTAATAATGCTTAATGAACTTTAATATAATAGTTTAACTATTTCATATTCTGTGTTTGTGATTGTATTGTCCATCATAGATGTGCTGTAGTGTTAGCCATATATTTTGGGTTGGACTACATCCTAAAACCATAGTAACCATAGCATCGGATCATAGGTGACGCTATAACAGTTAAAAGGCTTCAAAAACACAACATTTCTATTGTAATTGGCCTCGAATTGCTAAAAAATGCTAATTTTTTCACACAAACACTAGATCTTCATACCATATGATAGATCTCCTCATTCTCAACAATTTTTGTCTAAGACCATTGCTGTCAATCCAACTGTTCTTTAAATATGTTCTTTAAATCTACTGTACCCAAAAGCCTAACATTTTTAAAAGAAAGCTTGCACCGTCTCAAAACTGTGACAAAAATGACAAATAATCTCATTCTAAACAAATATGCAAAATTTAAGAGAGACTGGGCAAAAATAACACTATAATAGTTATGATGTTTAAAATCTCAGTGTTTGTATGAGACATTGCATGAAATTGCAATAATAACCACTAGATGTCAGTAGAAGATCACTAATGGGCTTATTCAGCTGAACACAACTGCTTTTAATAGGTTTGATGATCGAATAACACTTATAAAATCACTGTTATAACATTTAAAATCACATTTAGGCAAAGCTTACAATTTTGTTCATACAGACATATCAGTTTTTTACAATTATACCACATTATGATTAAATTGAAATCTGAAAAAGACAAACTGTTACAAAGAGAATACTTGCAAGTAAAAGTGTTGGCCCATATCATTTATTTCAAATATCTGTACAAGAAAATGTGTATGCATGTATGTCTCTATGTGTGTAAACATGTTTATTCAGTATTAATATATTAGTTTAAACTTTTCGTTTCTGTGTGTATTTCTGTGAGCATATTCTCCATTTTGGATGTGTTTTACTGTCAGCCATGATTCCAGGTTGGCCTAGACCCTAAGCATACCACCTTAAAGACCTTAAAAGGCTCGAACCCCGATAATTGCTGCTTGCAGCTATATTATCTATTTGTATTTGTTAGGATAATTTTTTTTTCCCCATAAAACTGAATGGGCAGCCCAAACCGTAAGGCCTAGAGACTTGAAACTTGGCCAGAAGGTAGAGCTCCCTGTGGGGACATTCTGACAAAGACTGAGCTTAATCGGCCTAAAGGTGGCGCTACAGCGCAAAAAACTAATATTTTTGACATTTTTGGCCATAGCTCGTACAATTATTGTCGTAGACTCAAAAACTTTACATCGTTGCAATCCATGGGTCAATACGCACAAAATTGCTCTGCGGTGTTTGTTGCTCTAGGACGTACCGTTTTTCCGCAAAATGGTGTTATATCCGAAACCTACTTTTGCGAACTAGTCCTAGGTTTTTCGCCCGATTGGGACCAAACCAGAGCAGAAATGTTCTCTGGACAGTGAATATCAATAATTATCAAAAAAAGTTGAAATTTTGACTCACGGTCGAATAGGAATGCCAAAACGTTTTATGCTAACATTACCAAATTCTTACATTTGGCTATAACTTTTGAATGGAATGAGATATCTACACCAAACTCGGTACACATGTGCATAAGCTCAATCTTTGGTCAAATAAAAAAATTGCACAGCTCTGCCACTTGGTGGCGCTATAAGCCTGAAAAAACATATTATTGGCTATAAATACACCGCCGTTAGTCCGATTGACTTGAAAATTGGTATGCAGTCTCTTGGACTAAAGGGGCACAAGTGTCTCAAAAAACATGGCCGCCATTGGCCAATGAATTTTGAGCACCTATTTGACAAGGTTAACGGAGGTCGATCGGAACAAAACTCGGTGGGCATGTTCAACTCATGGCCCTAAAGGTCTGTAAGAATTTTGAAAGAAATCGGCCACTAGTTGGCGCTAACGAGTTTTATGGCTCTATAATCACGTGGTGTTTCACACATCCACACAATATGCATATCATTTGATAGATCTCCTCATGATGAACAACTTTGCCTCAAGAACCATTGCTGTCAATCAAATCGTTCATTAATTATTCACAAATATGTGAAAAACCTACTTTTGCGAACTATTCCTAGGTTTTTTGCTCAATCGCGATCAAACCAATGCAGTAATATTCTCTGCACTCTCTAGATCAATAATTATCAAAAAAATGTTGATTTTTTTCCTTTGGTTAGCTATAACTGGGTTAATTTACAAAAGGTGTGTGGCCACATATACCCAAAAGCCTATAAAACCAAAACGAAAACTCAAAACTTTACAAAAATTGGTGAAAACATGTGTCAGATGATTCTTAACAAGCGTGCAAAGTTTCATGGAGATCGGAGCATAGGTGGCGCTATAACAGCTAAAAAGGCTTTAAAAACAAGATTTCTATTGTAAATGGCCTCAAATTGTTAAAAAATGCTCATCTATTCACACAAACACTAGATCTTACACTTACATCTGTATGATATATCCCCTCATTCTGAACAACTTTGCATACCACCTAAAAGGCCTTAATGCTCGAACCCCGGTAATTGCTGCTTGCAGCTATATTATCTATTTTTAATTGATAGGATAATTTTTTTTTTCCCCTAAAACTGAATGGGCAGCCCAAACCGTAAGGCCTAGAGACTTGAAACTTGGCCAGAAGGTAGAGCTCCCTGTGGGGACATTCTGACAAAGACTGAGCCTAATTGGCCTAAAGGTGGCGCTACAGCGCAAAAAACTAAAATTTATCAGTTTATTGGCCTAAACTCGTAAACCGTTTGTCGTAGTCTCAAAAACTTTACATCGTTGCGTTCCTTGGGTCAGCCCAAACAAAAGTGGAGTGCGAAATTTTTGAGCTGCGACGCACGGTTGACCCCGAAAAATGGACGTGAATCCGAAACCTACTTTTGCGAACTAGTCCTAGGTTTTTCCCCCAATCAGAACCAAACCAGTGCAGAAATATTCTCTGGACACTGAATATCAATAATTATCAAAAAAAAGTTGAACTTTTCACTCACGGTCACAAAGGGCCACCAAAACGTTCCAAAGTGACGGGGCCCCTTTTACTAAAATGGCTATAACTTTTGAAAGGAATGAGATATCTTCACCAAACTTGGTACACATATGTATAAGCTTAATCTTTGGTCAAATCAAAAAAATTGCGGAGCTTGACCACTTGGTGGCGCTATAAAACTGAAAAAACTTATTATTGGCTATAAATACACCGCCATTAGTCCGATTGACTTGAAAATTGGTATGCCGTCTCTTGGACGAAAGGGGCAAAAGTGTCTATGAGGACATTGGCGTATCTCAAAAAACATGGCCGCCATCGACCAATGAAGTTTGAGCACCTATTTGACAAGGTTAACGGAGGTCGATTGGAACGAAACTCGGTGGGCATGTTCGACTCATGGCCCTAAAGGTCTGTAAGAATTTTGAAAGAAATTGGCCACTAGTTGGCGCTAACGATTTTTTTAGATCTGTAAACGCATGGCGTTTCAGACATCTACACAATATGCATATCATTTGATCGATCTCCTTATGATGAACAACTTTGCTTCAAGAACCATTGCTGTCAATCAAATCGTTCAATAAATACTCACAAATATGTGAAAAACCTACTTTTGCGAACTAGTCCTAGGTTTTTCGCTCAATCTCGATCAACCCACTGCAGTAATATTCTCTGGACTCTCTAGATCAATAATTATCAAAAAAATGTTGATTTTTTTCCTTTGGTTAGCTATAACTGGGTTAATTTACAAAAGGGGTGTGGCCACATATACCCAAAAGCCTATAAAACCAAAACGAAAACTCAAAACTTTACAAAAGTTGGTGAAAACATGTGTCAGATGATTCTTAACAAGCATGCAAAGTTTCATGGAGATCGGAGCATAGGTGGCGCTATAACAGCTAAAAAAAACAAGATTTCTATGGTAAATGGCCTCAGATTGTTAAAAAATGCTCATCTATTCACACAAAACACTAGATCTTACACTTACATCTGTATGATATATCCCCTCATTCTGAACAACTTTGCATTCCACCTTAAAGGCCTTATATGCTCGAACCCCGGTAATTGCTGCTTGCAGCTATATTTATTATTAGGGGTTCGAGCACGCAGTGCTGAAACCCTATTGTAATTGTCAGGATTATTATTATTATTCTTTTCCGCTAAAACTGATCGTGCAGACCAAACCGTAAGGCCTAGAGAGCTGAAACTTGGCCAGAAGGTAGAGCGCCCTGAGGGGACGTTCTGACAAAGACTCACCCCAATCGGCCTATAGGTGGCGCTACAGCGAACAAAATTGTGAAATCGATCATAACTCCTAAACCGTTTGTCGAACACTGAAGTGTCTTATATCATTGGAATCCTTGGCTCAATCAAAACAAAATGGCTATCTCCGATTTCATTTCCGGTATGCAAATTTTTCCGCCATTTTGAAATTTGTTAAAAACCTACTTTTGCGCACTAGTCCTAGGTTTTTCGACCAATCGGAACCAAACCAGTGCAGAAATGTTCTCTGGAGAGTGAAGATCAATAATTATCAAAAAAAAGTTGAAATTTTGACTCACGGTCGCAAAGGGGCGCCAAAACGTTCGAAAGAGGCGGGGCCATTTTTACTAAAATGGCTATAACTTTTGAACGGAATGACATATCATCACCAAACTCGGTACACATATGTACAAGCTCAATCTTTGGTAAAATCGAAAAAATTGCGGGGCTTGACCACTTGGTGGCAATATAAGGTGGAAAAAACATGAAAATGACTATAACTATGCAATTGTTGGTCCGATCAATCTGAAAATTGGTATGCAGTGTCTCTGTCCAATGTGCCATAAGGGTCTATGAGGACATTGGCGTATCTCAAAAAACATGGCTGCCCTCAGCCAATGAAATTTGAGCACCTATTAGACAAGGTTAACAGAGGCCGATCGGAACGAAACTCACTGGGCATGTTCGACTCATGGCCCTAAAGGTCTGTAAGAATTTTGAAAGAAATCGGCCACTAGTTGGTGCTAACGAGGTTTCTTGCCTCTGTAATCACGTGGTGTTTCACACATCCACACAATATGCATATCATTTGATAGATCTCCAAATGCTGAGCAACTTTGCCTCAAGAACCATTGCTGTCAAACAAACCGTTCATTAATTATTCACAAATATGTGAAAAACCTACTTTTGCGAACTAGTCCTAGGTGTTTCACTCAATCTCGATCAAACCACTGCAGTCATATTCTCTGGACTCTCTAGATCAATAATTATCAAAAAAATGTGGAATTTTGTCCTTTGGTTAGCTATAACGGGGGCATTTAGAAAAGGGGCGTGGCCACATATATCCAAAAGCCTATAAAACCTAAACAAAAACTCAAAACTTTCTGAAAATTGGTAACAACATGTGTCACATGACTCTTAACAAGCATGCAAAGTTTCGTGCAGATCGGACCATAGGTGGCGCTATAACAGTTAAAAAGGCTTCAAAAACACAACCTGTGTATAGTAAATTGCTTCAAATGGCTAAATAAATGCTCATATATTCACACAAACACTAGATCTTCATATCATTTGATAGATCTCCTCATGATGAACAACTTTGCCTCAAGAACCATTGCTGTCATTCAAGTCGTTCATTAAATATTCACAAATATGTTAAAAACCTACTTTTGCGAACTAGTCCTAGGTTTTTCACTCGATCTTGAGCAGCCCACTGCAGTAATATTCTCTGGACTCTCTAGATCAATAATTATCAAAAAAAATTTGAATTTTGTCCTTTGGTTAGCTATAACGGGGTCATTTACAAAATGGGTGTGGCCACATATACGCAAAATCCTATAAAACCTAAACAAAAACTCAAACCTTTCTGAAAATTGGTAACAACATGTGTCAGATGACTCTTAACCAGCATGCAATGTTTCATGGAGATCACACCATAGGTGGCGCTATAAGCTTAAAAAACACTGGTTTTCTATGGTAAATGGTCTCAAATTGCTGAAAAAATTCTCATATATTCACACAAACACTAGATCTTCATATCATATGACAAATCTTTTGAACAACTTTGCATAGCACCTTAAAGGCCTTAAATGCTCGAACCCCGGTAATTGCTGCTTGCAGCTATATTTTTTATTATTATTATTATTATTATTCTTCCCTAGAACTGATCGTGCAGCCCAAACCGTAAGGCCTAGAGAGCTGAAACTTGGTCAGAAGGTAGTAGTCACCCTCGCTACTCAGGCGCAAAGAACCGGCCCAATTGGCCTAAAGGTGGCGCTACAGCGCAAAAAACTAACTTTTTTTACATTTTTGGCCCTAGCTCGTACATTTTTTGTCGTAGACTCAAAAAATTTACATCGTTGCGATCCTTGGGTCAATACGCACAAAAGTGTACTGGCGCAGATTTTTCGTACGAAGCCCGGGTTTTCCGCAAAATGGCCGAATGTCCGAAACCTACTTTTGCGAACTAGTCCTAGGTTTTTCGCCCGATCGGAACCAAACCAGTGCAGAAATGTTCTCTTGACACTGAATATCAATAATTATCAAAAAAAAGTTGAAATTTTGACTCATCGTTGCGAAGGGGCCCCAAAAAGTTTGTCAGGTGGAGGACCATTTTTACTAAAATGGCTATAACTCATGAACCAAATGAGATATCTTCACCAAACTCGGTACACATGTGTATAAGCTTAATCTTTGGTCAAATAAAAAAAATTGCACAGCTCTGCCACTTGATGGCGCTATAAGCCTGAAAAAACATAAATTGACTATAACTTCGCAACCGTCAGTCCAATCAACCTGAAAATTGGTATGCAGTGTCTCTGTCCAATGTGCCATAAGGGTCTATAAGGATATTGGCGTATCTCAAAAAACATGGCCGCCATTGGCAAATGAATTTTGAGCACCCATTAGACAAGGTTAACAAAGGTCAATCGGAACGAAACTCACTGGGCATGTTAGACTCATGGCCCTAAAGGTCTGTAAGAATTTTGAAACAAATCGGCCACCAGTTGGCGCTAACGAGTTTTTTGCCTCTGTAACGTGCCTCACTCACGTGGTGTTTCACACATCCACACAATATGCATATCATTTGATAGATCTCCACATGCTGAGCAACTTTGCCTCAAGAACCATTGCTGTCAATCAAATCATTCATTAATTATTCACAAATATGTGAAAAACCTACTTTTGCGAACTAGTCCTAGGTTTTTCGCTCAATCTCGATCAAACCACTGCAGCGAAGTTCTCCAGACTCTCTAGATCAATAATTATCAAAAAAATGTGGAATTTTGTCCTTTGGGTAGCTATAACGGGGTCATTTAGAAAAGGGGCGTGGCCACATATACCCAAAAGCCTATAAAACCTAAACAAAAAACTCAAAACTTTACAAAAGTTGGAGAAAACATGTGTCAGATGATTCTTAACAAGCATGTAAAATTTTATGGAGATCGGACCATAGGTGGCGCTATGACAGTTAAAAAGGCTTCAAAAACACAAAATTTCAAAAGTAAATTGACTTAAATTGCTATAACATGCTCATATAATCACAGAAACACAAGATCTTCATACCATTTGATAGATCTCCTCATGCTGAGCAACTTTGCCTCAAGAACCATTGCTGTCAATCAAGTCGTTTATTACATATTCACAAATACGTGAAAAACCCACTTTTGCGAACTAGTCCTAGGTTATGCCCTCGATCTTGATCAAACCACTGCAGCACAGTTCTCCAGACTCCCTAGATCAATAATTATAAAAAAAAAGTTAAACTTTTGACTCACAGTCGTAAAGGGGCGCCAAAACGTTCAAAAGAGGCGGGGCCACTTTCACTAAAATGGATATAACTTTGGAACAGAATGACATATCATCACCAAACTCAGAACACATATGTAAAAGCTCAGTCTTTGGTCAAATCCAAAAAATTGCGGAGCTTGACCACTTGGTGGCGCTATAATAGAGAAAAAACATAAAAATGGCTATAACTTCGCAACCATCAGTCCAATCAACCTGAAAATTGGTACGCTGTGCCTCTGTCCAATGTGCCATAAGGGTCTATAAGGACATTGGCGTATCTCAAAAAACATGGCCGCAATCGACCAATGAAGTTTGAGCACCCATTAGACAAGGTTGGCGGAGGCCGATCGGAACGAAACTCAATGGGCATGTTCGACTCGTGGCCCTAAAGGTCTGTAAGAATTTTGAAACAAATCGGCCACTAGTTGGCGCTAACGAGTTTTATGGCTCTGTAATCACGTGGTGTTTCACAAATCCACAAAATATGCATATCATTTGATAGAGCTCCTCATGATGAACAACTTTGCCTCCAGAACCATTGCTGTCAGTCAAATCGTTCATTAAATATTCACAAAAATGTTAAAAACCTACTTTTGCGAACTAGTCCTAGGTTTTTCACTCAATCTCGATCAAACCACTGCAGCAATATTCTCTGGACTCTCTAGATCAATAATTATCAAAAAAATGTTGAATTTTGTCCTTCAGGTAGCTGTAATGGGGCAATTTTACAAAAGGGGCATTGCCACATGTACCCAATAGCTTATAAAACCAAAACAAAAACTCAAAACTTTATGAAAATTGGTGAAAACATGTGTCAGATGATTCTTAACAAGCATGCAAAGTTTCATGGAGATCGGAGCATAGGTGACGCTATAACAGTTAAAAAGGCTTTAAAAACAAGATTTCTATGGTAAATGGCCTCAAGTTGTTAAAAAATGCTCATCTATTCACACAAACGCTAGATCTTAAACTTACATCTGTATGATATATCGTCTCATTCTGAACAACTTTGCATACAACCTCAAAGGCCTTATATGCTCGAACCCCGGTAATTGCTGCTTGCAGCTATATTTAGGGGTTCGAGTGCGTAGCACTGAAACCCTATTGTAATTGTAAGGATTTTTTTTATTATTATTATTTTTCTCCGCTAAAACTGATCGTGCAGACCAAACCGTAAGGCCTAGAGAGCTGAAACTTGGCCAGAAGGTAGAGCTCCCTGAGGGGACGTTCTGACAAAGACTCCCCCCAATCGGCCTATAGGTGGCGCTACAGCGAACAAAATTGTGAAATCGATCATAACTCCTAAACCGTTTGTCGAACACTGAAGTGTCTTATATCATTGGAATCCTTGGCTCAATCAAAACAAAATGGCTATCTCCGATTTCATTTCCGGTATGCAAATTTTTCCGCCATTTTGAAATTTGTTAAAAACCTACTTTTGCGCACTAGTCCTAGGTTTTTCGACCAATCGGAACCAAACCAGTGCAGAAATGTTCTCTGGAGAGTGAAGATCAATAATTATCAAAAAAAAGTTGAAATTTTGACTCACGATCGCAAAGGGGCGCCAAAACGTTCGAAAGAGGCGGGGCCATTTTTACTAAAATGGCTATAACTTTTGAACTGAATGACATATCATCACCAAACTCGGTACACATATGTACAAGCTCAATCTTTGGTCAAATCAAAACAATTGCGGGGCTTGACCACTTGGTGGCGCTATAAGGTGGAAAAAACATGAAAATGACTATAACTATGCAATTGTTGGTCCGAGCGATCTGAAAATTGGTATGCAGTGTCTCTGTCCAATGTGCCATAAGGGTCTATGAGGACATTGGCGTATCTCAAAAAACATGGCTGCCATCAGCCAATGAAATTTGAGCACCTATTAGACAAGGTTAACAGAGGCCGATCGGAACGAAACTCACTGGGCATGTTCGACTCATGGCCCTAAAGGTCTGTAAGAATTTTGAAAGAAATCGGCCACTAGTTGGCGCTAACGAGTTTTATGGCTCTGTAATCACGTGTTGTTTCACACATCCACACAATATGCATATCATTTGATAGATCTCCTCATGATGAACAACTTTGCCTCAAGAACCATTGCTGTCAATCAAATCGTTCATTAATTATTCAAAAGTATGTCAAAAACATACTTTTGCGAACTAGTCCTAGGTTTTTCGCTCAATCTCGATCAAACCACTGCAGTCATATTCTCTGGACTCTCTAGATCAATAATTATCAAAAAAATGTGGAATTTTGTCCTTTGGTTAGCTATAACGGTGTCATTTAGAAAAGGGGCGTGGCCACATATATCCAAAAGCCTATAAAACCTAAACAAAAACTCAAAACTTTCTGAAAATTGGTAACAACATGTGTCACATGACTCTTAACAAGCATGCAAAGTTTCGTGCAGATCGGACCATAGGTGGCGCTATAACAGTTAAAAAGGCTTCAAAAACACAACCTGTGTATAGTAAATGGCTTCAAATGGCTAAATAAATGCTCATATATTCACACAAACACTAGATCTTCATATCATTTGATAGATCTCCTCATGATGAACAACTTTGCCTCAAGAACCATTGCTGTCATTCAAGTCGTTCATTAAATATTCACAAATATGTTAAAACCCTACTTTTGCGAACTAGTCCTAGGTTTTTCACTCGATCTTGAGCAGACCACTGCAGTAATATTCTCTGGACTCTCTAGATCAATAATTATCAAAAAAAATTTGAATTTTGTCCTTTGGTTAGCTATAACGGGGTCATTTACAAAATGGGGGTGGCCACATATACGCAAAATCCTATAAAACCTAAACAAAAACTCAAAACTTTCTGAAAATTGGTAACAACATGTGTCAGATGACTCTTAACCAGCATGCAATGTTTCATGGAGATCACACCATAGGTGGCGCTATAAGCTTCAAAAACACTTGTTTTCTATGGTAAATGGTCTCAAATTGCTGAAAAAATTCTCATATATTCACACAAACACTAGATCTTCATATCATATGACAAATCTTTTGAACAACTTTGCATAGCACCTTAAAGGCCTTAAATGCTCGAACCCCGGTAATTGCTGCTTGCAGCTATATTTAGGGGTTCGAGCGCGTAGCGCTGAAACCCTATTGTAATTGTTAGGATTTTTATTATTATTTTTATTATTATTTTTCTGCCGGCGTAGCGCTGAAACCCTATTGTAATTGTTAGGATTTTTTTTATTATTAGGGGTTCGAGCGCGTAGCGCTGAAACCCTATTGTAATTGTTAGGATTTTTTTTATTATTATTATTATTATTATTATTATTCTTCCCTAGAACTGATCGTGCAGCCCAAACCGTAAGGCCTAGAGAGCTGAAACTTGGTCAGAAGGTAGTAGTCCTCCTCGCTACTCAGGCGCAAAGAACCGCCCCAATCGGCCTAAAGGTGGCGCTACAGCGCAAAAAACTAACTTTTTTTACATTTTTGGCCCTAGCTCGTACATTTTTTGTCGTAGACTCAAAAAATTTACATCGTTGCGATCCTTGGGTCAATACGCACAAAAGTGCACTGGCGCAGATTTTTCGTACGAAGCCCGGTTTTTCCGTAAAATGGCCGAATGTCCGAAACCTACTTTTGCGAACTAGTCCTAGGTTTTTCGCCAGATCGGAACCAAACCAGTGCAGAAATGTTCTCTGGACACTGAATATCAATAATTATCAAAAAAAAGTTGAAATTTTGACTCATCGTTGCGAAGGGGCCCCAAAAAGTTTGTCAGGTGGAGGACCATTTTTACTAAAATGGCTATAACTCAGGAACAAAATGGCATATCGTTACGAAACTTGACACACTTATGTACAAGCTCAATCTTTGGTCAAATAAAAAAAATTGCACAGCTCTGCCACTTGGTGGCGCTAAAAGCCTGAAAAACAATAAAATGACTATAACTATGCAATCGTTAGTCCGATCGACCTGAAAATTGGTATGAAGTGTCTCTGTCCAATGTGCCATAAGGGTCTATGAGGACATTGGCGTATCTCAAAAAACATGGCTGCCATCGGCCAATGAAGTTTGAGCACCCATTAGACAAGGTTAACGAAGGTCAATCGGAACGAAACTCACTGGGCATGTTCGACTCATGGCCCTAAAGGTCTGTAAGAATTTTGAAAGAAATCGCCCACTAGTTGGCGCTAACGACTTTTTTGCCTCTCTAACATGCCTCACTCGCGTGGCGTTTCACACATCCACACAATATGCATATCATTTGATAGATCTCCACATGCTGAGCAACTTTGCCTCAAGAACCATTGCTGTCAATCAAATCATTCAATAATTATTCACAAATATGTGAAAAACCTACTTTTGCGAACTAGTCCTAGGTTTTTCTCTCAATCTCGATCAAACCACTGCAGCGCAGTTCTCCAGACTCTCTAGATCAATAATTATCAAAAAAATGTGGAATTTTGTCCTTTGGGTAGCTATAACGGGGTCATTTAGAAAAGGGGCGTGGCCACATATACCCAAAAGCCTATCAAACCTAAAAAAAAACTCAAAACTTTACAAAAGTTGGAGAAAACATGTGTCAGATGACTCTTAACAAGCATGTAAAATTTCATGGAGATGGGACCATAGGTGGCGCTATGACAGTTAAAAAGGCTTCAACAACAAGAAATTTCAAAAGTAAATTGCCTTAAATTGCTATAACATGCTCATATAATCACAGAAACACTAGAACTTCATACCATATGATAGATCTGCTCATGCTGAGCAACTTTGCCTCAAGAACCATTGCTGTCAATCAAGTCGGTTATTACATATTCACAAATATGTGAAAAACCCACTTTTGCGAACTAGTCCTAGGTTATTCACTCGATCTCGATCAAACCACTGCAGCACAGTTCTCCAGCCTCCCTAGATCAATAATTATGAAAAAAAGTTAAACTTTTGACTCACAGTCGCAAAGGGGCGCCAAAACGTTCAAAAGAGGCGGGGCCACTTTTAGTAAAAAGGCTATAACTTTGGAACAGAATGACATATCATCACCAAACTCAGAACACTTATGTAAAAGCTCATCCTTTGGTCAAATCCAAAAAATTGCGGAGCTTGACCACTTGGGGGCGCTATAATAGAGAAAAAATATAAAAATGGCTATAACGTCGCAACCGTCAGTCCAATCAACCTGAAAAATGGTATGCAGTGTCTCTGTCCAATGTGCCATAAGGGTCTATGAGAACATTGGCGTATCTCAAAAAACATGGCCGCCATCGACCTATGAATTTTGAGCACCTATTAGACAAGGTTAACTGAGGCCGCTCGGAACAAAACTCACTGGGCATGTTCGACTCATGGTCCTAAAGGTCTGTAAGAACTTTAAAAGAAATCGGCCACTAGTTGGCGCTAACGAATTTCTTGCCTCTGTAATCACGTGGTGTTTCACCCATCCACACAATATGCATATCACTTGATAGATCTCCTCATGATGAACAACTTTGCCTCAAGAACCATTGCTGTCAATCAAACCGTTCATTAATTATTCACAAATATGTGAAAACCCTACTTTTGCGAACTAGTCCTAGGTTTTTCACTCAATCTCGATCAAACCACTGCAGTAATGTTCTCTGGACTCTCTAGATCAATAATTATCAAAAACATGTTGAATTTTGTCCTTTGGTTAGCTATAACGGGTTCATTTACAAAAGGGGAGTGGCCACATATATCCAAAAGCCTATAAAACCTAAACAAAAACTCAAAACGTTATGAAAATTGGAGCAATCATGTGTCAGATGATACTTAACAAGCATGCAAAGTTTCATGGAGATCGGAGCATAGGTGGCGCTATAACAGTTAAAAAGCCTTTAAAAACAAGATTTCTATGGTAAATGGCCTCAAATTGTTAAAAAATGCTCATCTATTCACACAAACACTAGATCTTACACTTCTGTCTGTATGATATATCTCCTCATTCTGAACAAATTTGCATACCACCTCAAAGGCCTTAAATGCTCGAACCCCGGTAATTGCTGCTTGCAGCTATATTTTTTATTAGGGGTTCGAGTGCGTAGCACTGAAACCCTATTGTAATTGTAAGGATTTTTTTTATTATTATTATTATTATTATTATTTTCCGCTAAAACTGATCGTGCAGACCAAACCGTAAGGCCTAGAGAGCTGAAACTTGGGCAAAAGGTAGAGCTCCCCGTGGGGACGTTCTGACAAAGTCTCGCCCAAATCGGCCTAAAGGTGGTGCTACCGCGCAAAAAACAAAAATTTTTTACATTTTTGGCCCTAGCTCGTACAATTTTTGTCGTAGACTCAAAAACTTTACATTGTTGCAATCCTTGGGTCAATACGCACAAAAGTGTACAGGTGCAATTTGGGCTCTAGGACATACCGTTTTTCCGCAAAATGGCCGAATGTCCGAAACCTACTTTTGCGAACTAGTCCTAGGTTTTTCACCCGATCGGAACCAAACCAGTGCAGAAATGTTCTCTGGACACTGAATATCAATAATTATCAAAAAAAGTTGAAATTTTGACTCATCGTTGCGAAAGAGCCCCAAAAAGTTTGTCAGGTGGAGGACCATTTTTACTAAAATGGCTATAACTCATGAACCAAATGAGATATCTTCACCAAACTCGGTACACATGTGTATAAGCACAATCTTTGGTCAAATAAAAAAAAATTGCTCAGCTCTGCCACTTGGTGGCGCTATAAGCCTGAAAAACCATAAAAATGACTATAACTATGCAATCGTTAGTCCGATCGACTTGAAAATTGGTATGCAGTGTCTCTGTCCAATGTGCCATAAGGGCCTATGAGGACATTGGCGTATCTCAAAAAACATGGCTGCCATTGGACAATGAAGTTTGAGCACCTATTAGACAAGGTTAACGAAGGTCAATCGGAATGAATCTCACTGGGCATGTTCGACTCCTGGCCCTAAACGTCTGTAAGAATTTTGAAAGAAATCGGTCACTAGTTGGCGCTAACGAGTTTTATGGCTCTGTAATCACGTGGTGTTTCACACATCCACACAATATGCATATCATTTGATAGATCTCCTAATGATGAACAACTTTGCCTCAAGAACCATTGCTGTCAATCAAACCGTTCATTAATTATTCACAAATATGTGAAGAACATACTTTTGCGAACTAGTCCTAGGTTTTTTGCTCAATCTCGATCAAACCACTGCAGCGCAGTTCTCCAGACTCTCTAGATCAATAATTATCAAAAAAATGTGGAATTTTGTCCTTTGGGTAGCTATAACGGGGTCATTTAGAAAAGGGGTGTGGTCACATATACCCAAAAGCCTATCAAACCTAAACAAACACTCAAAACTTTACAAAAGTTGGAGAAAACATGTGTCAGATGACTCTTAACAAGCCTGCAAAGTTTCGTGAAGATCGGACCATAGGTGGCGCTATAACAGTTAAAAAGGCTTCAAAAACACAAGGTGTGTATGGGAAATGGCTTCAAATGGCTAAATACATGCTCAAATATTCACACAAACACTAGATCTTCATATCATTTGATAGATCTCCTCATGATGAACACCTTTGCCTCAAGAACCATTGCTGTCAATCAAACCGTTCATTAATTATTCACAAATATCTTAAAACCCTACTTTTGCGAACTAGTCCTAGGTTTTTTGCTTAATCTCGATCAAACTACTGCAGTAATATTCTCTGGACTCTCTAGATCAATAATTATCAACAAAATGTTGAATTTTGTCCTTCGGTTAACTATAACAGGGTCATTTACAACAGGGGCGTGGCCACATATACCCAAAAGCCTATCAAAACTAAAGAAAAACTCAAAACGTTACTAAAATTGGTGAAAACATGTGTCAGATGATTCTTAACAAGCATGCAAAGTTTCGCGAAGATCGGACCATAGGTGGCGCTATAAGAGTTAAAAAGGCTTCAAAACACAAGCTGTGTATGGTAAATGGCAAATGACAAACTGTTCATTGCTTAAGTCTTTTAAAAACATATATTCATTTAAACAAAATAAAAAAAAAAAAAACATTCAATAAAGGAGACAGTGTCTCACTTCATTAAGACTTGTTTGACTATTGAAATTTCCTGAATGAATGATTTAATGACATACTTTTTTTTTAAACGGGCAGTTGTCGCCACCTCCTGGCGGAAGAGGATAAGCGTGACAATAGATACACGTGTTAAAATACTTTCGTTTTTATCGCTACTGTAGACAATAAGTGTTTATGCCCAAACTATAAACTTTTATCCCAGTACTTCTATTATTTAAATATCTGTAACACAGAAATAGTCATTATAATGTGGTTGAAAAGACTGTTTGTGTTGCTCTTTCTGCGTTCACATTTACTCCGATCTTCTGATTCATTAACATGGCAGCGACAAAACCTGCTTTTCACGCTCCACTGACACTGGCGATGTGAAACAGTCCTAATAGACAAAGATAACGGGTTGTCATTTAGGAATAAGATCGCTTGGGTGTTTGAATCGACACCTCAATATTTTAAGGATTAATAGTGCAGCTCTAATGTAAACACGGCAAAATGTTGTGGGAGGATACTGTCACGAGATCTCGCGAAATCCGACTGGTCTCGTCACATCCCTACCATTTAGATAGCCACTTAATAATAAGATCATGATCTACTGTACCCAAGTCTATAAAACCTAAAAGAAAAGAAAATTTCACAAACCTAAGTCAAATCATCATCATATGATTCTAAACCAGCCTGCATTTTAAAGACATCAGGCAAAAAAAGGCAATGTAACAGTTATAAAGCTCAAAAACTATGCATCGCTCTTTAAAATGTCATGAAATTACAACTATAACCACTAGATGGCAGTAGAAGACCACTAATGGCTCATTGAAATGAACAGTGCTATTCACAGATTTTCCATTTATTTCAATTAATGCAAAGACTAAATCACTGTTATAACATTTCAAATCACATTTAGTCAAAGTTTAACACTTCATTTAAACACATATATCATATTTGACAATAATACAAGATTATGATTACAGTGAAACCTGAAAATTATATATAAAATCTTAAAAAGAATTGCACTAAACATTTTGTCACCTACCATTTAATACACAAATCTCTTATGTGCAACAAAATGTGTGCAGTAATGCTTAATGAACATTAATGTAACAGTTTAACTATTTAATTTCTGTTTGTGAGTGTATTCTCCATCATGGATGTGGCCACATAATAAGATTATCATGAGCTACTGTACCCAAAAGTCTATAAAACCTAAAAGAAAACAAAATTTCACAAACCTAAGTAAAATCATCATCATACGATTTTAAACAAACATACATTTCATAGACATTAGGCAAAAAAGGCCATGTAACAGTTATAAAGCTTAAAAGTAATGGATCTCTCTATAAAACGTGAAATTGCAACTATAACCACTAGATGGCAGTAGAAGACCACTAATGGGTCACTGAAATGACTAGAACAGTGCATTTTCATGGTTTCAAGCTTTAATTTCATACAAAGATGATACTAAATCAATGTTATATCATTTCAAATCACATTTAGTAAAACTTTACCACTTCATTTATACAGATGTATTACATTTGACAATTATGCAAGATTATGATTACAGTGAAACCTGAAAATGATATATAAACTCTTAAAAACATAAGACTTACAGTAAGCATTTTGTCACCTACTATTTATGACCTAAATCTCTTATGTGCAACAAAATGTGTGTGTGTGTGTGTGTGCGTAATAATGCTTAATGAACTTTAATATAATAGTTTAACTATTTCATATTCTGTGTTTGGGATTGTATTGTCCATCATAGATGTGCTGTAGTGTTAGCCATATATTTTGGGTTGGACTACATCCTAAAACCATAGCAACCATAGCATCGGATCATAGGTGGTGCTATAACAGTTAAAAAGGCTTCAAAAACACAACATTTCTATTGTAATTGGCCTCGAATTGCTAACAAATGCTCATTTTTTCACACAAACACTAGATCTTCATACCATATGATAGATCTCCTCATTCTCAACAATTTTTTGTCTAAGACCATTGCTGTCAATCCAACTGTTCTTTAAATATGTTCTTTAAATGTACTGTACCCAAAAGCCTAACATTTTTAAAAGAAAGCTTGCAACGTCTCAAAACTGTGACAAAAATGACAAATAATCTCATTCAAAACAAATATGCAAAATTTAAGAGAGACTGGGCAAAAATAACACTATAATAGTTATGATGTTTAAAATCTCAGTGTTTGTATGAGACATTGCATGAAATTGCAATAATAAGCACTAGATGTCAGTAGAAGCCCACTAATGGGCTTATTCAGCTGAACAGAACTGTTTTTAATAGGTTTGATGATCGATTAACACTTATAAAATCACTGTTATAACATTTAAAATCACATTTAGGCAAAGCTTAAAATTTTGTTCATACAGACATATCAGTTTTTTACAATTATGCCACATTATGATTACAGTGAAATATGAAAAAGACACAAACTGTTACAAAGAGAATACTTGCAAGTAAAAGTGTTGGCCCATATCATTTATTTCAAATATCTGTACAAGAAAATGTGTATGCATGTATGTCTCTGTGTGTGTAAACATATTTATTCAGTATTAATATATTAGTTTAAACTTTTCGTTTCTGTGTGTGTATTTCTGTGAGCATATTGTCAATTTTGGATGTGTTTTACTGTCAGCCATGAATCCAGGTTGGCCTAGACCCTAAGCATACCACCTTAAAGACCTTAAAATGCTCGAACCCCGATAATTGCTGCTTGCAGCTATATTTAGGGGTTCGAGTGCGTAGCACTGAAACCCTATTGTAATTGTTAGGATTTTTATTATTATTTTTATTATTATTTTTCTGCCGTAAAACTGATCGTGCAGACCAAACCGTAAGTCCTAGAGACTTCAAACTTGGCCAGATTGTAGACCTCAATTTGGGGAGAACCTATCAAAGTATGAGCCCAAACGGCCCATAGGTGGCGCTATAGTGAACCAAAACGCGAAAGTGCTCATAACTCCTAAGCCGCTTGTCGTAGACTCAAAAAAATTAGATATTTGGAATCCTTGGGTCAATACAAATTGAAAAATCCCCCTGTGATTTGGGGTCCTGGAGGCCCCGTTTTCCCGCAAATTTTAATCATGTCCAAAACCTACTTTTGTGAACTAGTCCTAGGTTTTTCGCCCGATCGGAACCAAACCAGTGCAGAAATGTTAACTGGACAGTGAAGATCAATAATTATCAAAAAAATGTCATATTTCCACTCATCGTTGCGAAGGGGCCGCAAAAAGTTTGTCAGGTGGAGGGCCATTTTTACTAAAATGGCTATAACTCATGAACCTAATGAGGTATCTTCACCAAACTCGGTACGCATGTGTAATATCTCAATCTTTGGTGAAATAAAAAAAATTGCCGAGCTTGACCACTTGGTGGCGCTATGAGATGCAAAACCACAAAAACAGCTATAATTACACAACTGTTAGTCCGATCGACCTCAAACTTGGTATGCAGTGTCTCTGTCCAATGTCCCACAAGGGTCTATGAGGACATTGGCGTATCTAAAAAAACATGGCCGCCATCGGCCAATGAAGATTGAGCACCTATTAGACAAGCTTAACAGAGGCCGATCGGAACGAAACTCACTAGGCATATTCGACTCATGGCCATAAAGGTCTGTAAGAATTTTGAAACAAATCGGCCACTAGTTGGCGCTAACAAGTTTTTTGCCTCTATAATCACGTGGTGTTTCACACATCCACAAAATATGCATATCATTTGATAGATCTCCTCATGATGAACAACTTTGCCTCTAGAACCATTGCTGTCAATCAAATCAATCATTAAATATTCACAAATATGTGAAAAAGCTACTTTTGCGACCTAGTCCTAGGTTTTTTGCTCAATCTCGATCAAACCACTGCAGTAATATTCTCTGGACTCTCTAGATCAATAATTATCAAAAAAATGTTGAATTTTGTCCTTTGTGTAGCTATAACGGTGTCATTTAGAAAAGGGGCGTGGCCACATATACCCAAAAGCCTATAAAACCTAAACAAAAACTCAAAACTTTACAAAAGTTGGAGAAAACATGTGTCAGATGACTCTTAAGAAGCATGTAAAATTTCATGGAGAGCGGACCATAGATGGCGCTATGACAGTCAAAAAGGCTTCAAAAACACGAAATTTCAAAAGTAAATTGCCTTAAATTGCTATAACATCCTCATATAATCACAGAAACACTACAACTTCATACCATATGATAGATCTCCTCATGCTGAGCAACTTTGCCTCAAGAACCTTTGCTGTCAATCAAGTCGTTTATTACATATTCACAAATATGTGAAAACCCTACTTTTGCGAACTAGTCCTAGGTTATTCACTCGATCTCGATCAAACCACTGCAGCACAGTTCTCCAGACTCCCTAGATTAATAATTATCAAAAAGAAGTTAAACTTTTGACTCACGGTCGCAAAGGGGCGCCAAAACTTTCGAAAGAGGCGGGGCCACTTTCACTAAAATGGCTATAACTTTGGAACAGAATGACATATCATCACCAAACTCAGAACACTTGTGTACAACCTAAATCTGTAGTAAAATCCAAAAAACTGCGGTGCTTGACCACTTGGTGGCGCTATAAGAGCAAAAATACCTAAAAATGGCTATAACTACGCAACCGTCAGTCTAATCGATCTGAAAATTGGTATGCAGTGTCTCTGTCCAATGCGCCATAAGGGTCTATGAGGACATTTGTGTATCTTGAAAAACATGGCCGCAATCGACCAATGAAGTTTGAGCACCTATTAGACAAGGTTAATGGAGGGCGATCGGAACGAAACTCACTGGGCATGTTCGACTCATGGCCCTAAAGGTCTGTAAGAATTTTGGAAGAAATCGGCCACTAGTTGGCGCTAACGAGATTTTTTGCCTCTGTACACACGTGGTGTTTCACATATCCACACAATATGCATATCATTTGATAGATCTCCTCATGCTGAGCAACTTTGCCTCAAGAACCATTGCTGTCAATCAAACCGTTCATTAATTATTCACAAATATGTGAAAAACCAACTTTTGCGAACTAGTCCTAGGTTTTTCACTCAATCTCGATCAAACCACTGCAGTCATATTCTCTGGACTCTCTAGATCAATAATTATCAAAAAAATGTTGAATTTTGTCCTTTGGTTAGCTGTAATGGTGCCATTCACAATAGGGGCGTGGCCACATATACCCAAAAGCTTATAAAACCAAAACAAAAACTCAAAACATTACAAAAATTGGTGAGAACATATGTCAGATGATTCTTAACAAGCATGCAAAGTTTCATGCAGATCGGACTATAGGTGGCGCTATAACAGTTAAAAAGGCTTTAAAAACAAGATTTCTATGGTAAATGGCCTCAGATAGTTAAAAAATGCTCATCTATTCACACAAACACTACATCTTACACTTACATCTGTATGATATATCACCTCATTCTGAACAACTTTGCATACCACCTCAAAGGCCTTAAATGCTCGAACCCCGGTAATTGCTGCTTGCAGCTATATTATCTATTTGTAATTGATAGGATAATTTTTTTTTCCCCTAAAACTGAATGGGCAGCCCAAACCGTAAGGCCTAGAGACTTGAAACTTGGCCAGAAGGTAGAGCTCCCTGTGGGGACATTCTGACAAAGACTGAGCCTAATCGGCCTAAAGGTGGCGCTACAGCGCAAAAAACTAGAATGTATCAGTTTATTTGCCTAAGCTCGTAAACCGTTTGTCGTAGACTCAAAAACTTTACATCGTTGCGTTCCTTGGGTCACCCCGAACAAAAGTGGAGTGTGAAATTTTTGAGCTGCGACGCACGGTTGACCCCGAAAAATGGACGTGAATCCGAAACCTACTTTTGCGAACTAGTCCTAGGTTTTTCACCCAATCGGAACCAAACCAGTGCAGAAATATTCTCTGGACACTGAATATCAATAATTATCAAAAAAAAGTTGAACTTTTCACTCACGGTCACAAAGGGCCACCAAAACGTTCCAAAGTGACGGGGCCACTTTTACTAAAATGGCTATAACTTTTGAAAGGAATGAGATATCTTCACCAAACTTGGTACACATATGTATAAGCTTAATCTTTGGTCAAATCAAAAAAATTGCGGAGCTTGACCACTTGGTGGCGCTATAAAACTGAAAAAAACATATTATTCGCTATAAATACACCGCCGTTAGTCCGATTGGCTTGAAAATTGGTATGCAGTCTCTTGGAACAAAGGGGCACATTATCTATGAGGACATTGGCTAATCTCAAAAAACATGGCCGCCATTGGCCAATGAAGTTTGAGCACCTATTTGACAAGGTTAACGGAGGTCGATTGGAACGAAACTCACTGGGCATGTTCGACTCATGGCCCTAAAGGTCTGTAAGAATTTTGAAAGAAATCGGCCACTAGTTGGCGCTAACAAATTTTTTGGATCTGTAATCGCGTGGCGTTTCACACATCTACACAATATGCATATCATTTGATAGATCTCCTCATGCCGAGAAGCTTTGCCTCAAGAACCGTTGCTGTCAATCAAATCGTTCATTAATTATTCACAAATATGTTAAAAACCTACTTTTGCGAACTAGTCCTAGGTTTTTCGCTCAATCTCGATCAAACCACTGCAGCGGAGTTCTCCAGACTCTCTAGATCAATAATTATCAAAAAAATGTGGAATTTTGTCCTTTGGTTAGCTATAAAGGGGACATTTAGAAAAGGGGTGTGGCCACATATACCCAAAAGCCTATAAAGCCTAAACGAAAACTCAAAACTTTACAAAAATTGGTGAGAACATGTGACAAGTGACTCTTAATAAGCATGCAAAGTTTCGTGCAGATCAGACCATAGGTGGCGCTATAAGCTTCAAAAAGACAGGATTTCTATGGTAAATGGTCTTACCTTGTTTAAAAAAATGCTCATATATTCACACAAACACTAGATCTTTATATCATATGACAAATCTCCAAATTTGGAACGACTTTGCATACCACCTCAAAGGCCTTAAATGCTCGAACCCCGGTAATTGCTGCTTGCAGCTATATTTAGGGGTTCGAGCACGCAGTGCTGAAACCCTATTGTAATTGTCAGGATTATTATTATTATTCTTTTCCGCTAAAACTGATCGTGCAGACCAAACCGTAAGGCCTAGAGAGCTGAAACTTGGCCAGAAGGTAGAGCTCCCTGAGGGGACGTTCTGACAAAGACTCACCCCAATCGGCCTATAGGTGGCGCTACAGCGAACAAAATTGTGAAATCGATCATAACTCCTAAACCGTTTGTCGAACACTGAAGTGTCTTATATCATTGGAATCCTTGGCTCAATCAAAACAAAATGGCTATCTCTGATTTCATTTCCGGTATGCAAATTTTTCCGCCATTTTGAAATTTGTTAAAAACCTACTTTTGCGAACTAGTCCTAGGTTTTTCGACCAATCGGAACCAAACCAGTGCAGAAATGTTCTCTGGAGAGGGAAGATCAATAATTATCAAAAAAAAGTTGAAATTTTGACTCACGATCGCAAAGGGGCGCCAAAACGTTCGAAAGAGGCGGGGCCATTTTTACTAAAATGGCTATAACTTTTGAACGGAATGACATATCATCACCAAACTCGGTACACATATGTACAAGCTCAATCTTTGGTCAAATCAAAACAATTGCTGGGCTTGACCACTTGGTGGCGCTATAAGGTGGAAAAAACATGAAAATGACTATAACTATGCAATTGTTGGTCCGATCGATCTGAAAATTGGTATGCAGGGTCTCTGTCCAATGTGCCATAAGGGTCTATGAGGACATTGGCGTATCTCAAAAAACATGGCTGCCATCAGCCAATGAAATTTGAGCACCTATTAGACAAGGTTAACAGAGGCCGATCGGAACGAAACTCACTGTGCATGTTCGACTCATGGCCCTAAAGGTCTGTAAGAATTTTGAAAGAAATCGGCCACTAGTTGGTGCTAACGAGTTTTCTTGCCTCTGTAATCACGTGGTTTTTCACACATCCACACAATATGCATATCATTTGATAGATCTCCAAATGCTGAGCAACTTTGCCTCAAGAACCATTGCTGTCAAACAAACCGTTCATTAATTTATTCACAAATATGTGAAAAACCTGCTTTTGCGAACTAGTCCTAGGTTTTTCACTCAATCTCGATCAAACCACTGCAGTCATATTCTCTGGACTCTCTAGATCAATAATTATCAAAAAAATGTGGAATTTTGTCCTTTGGTTAGCTATAACGGGGTCATTTAGAAAAGGGGCGTGGCCACATATATCCAAAAGCCTATAAAACCTAAACAAAAACTCAAAACTTTCTGAAAATTGGTAACAACATGTGTCACATGACTCTTAACAAGCATGCAAAGTTTCGTGCAGCTCGGACCATAGGTGGCGCTATAACAGTTAAAAAGGCTTCAAAAACACAACCTGTGTATAGTAAATGGCTTCAAATGGCTAAATAAATGCTCATATATTCCCACAAACACTAGATCTTCATATCATTTGATAGATCTCCTCATGATGAACAACTTTGCCTCAAGAACCATTGCTGTCATTCAAGTCGTTCATTAAATATTCACAAATATGTTAAAAACCTACTTTTGCGCACTAGTCCTAGGTTTTTCACTCGATCTTGAGCAGACCACTGCAGTAATATTCTCTGGACTCTCTAAGATCAATAATTATCAAAATTTGAACGGGACAGGACGATGCGGATATAAAAGACTGTTCGTTAACGGACGCTGGGAGGGTAGAAATGGTCTCAAATTGCTGAAAAAATTCTCATATATTCACACAACCACTAGATCTTCATATCATATGACAAATCTTTTGAACAACTTTGCATAGCACCTTAAAGGCCTTAAATGCTCGAACCCCGGTAATTGCTGCTTGCAGCTATATTATCTATTTGTAATTGATAGGATAATTTTTTTTTTTCCCTAAAACTGAATGGGCAGCCCAAACCGTAAGGCCTAGAGACTTGAAACTTGGCCAGAAGGTAGAGCTCCCTGTGGGGACATTCTGACAAAGACTGAGCCTAATCGGCCTAAAGGTGGCGCTACAGCGCAAAAAACTAAAATTTATCAGTTTATTGGCCTAAGCTCGTAAACCGTTTGGCGTAGACTCAAAAACTTTACATCGTTGCGTTCCTTGGGTCAGCCCGAACAAAAGTGGAGTGCAAAATTTTTGAGCTGCGACGCACGGTTGACCCCGAAAAATGGACGTGAATCCGAACCCTACTTTTGCGAACTAGTCCTAGGTTTTTCACCCAATCGGAACCAAACCAGTGCAGAAATATTCTCTGGACACTGAATATCAATAATTATCAAAAAAAAGTTGAACTTTTCACTCACGGTCACAAAGGGCCACCAAAACGTTCCAAATTGACGGGGCCACTTTTACTAAAATGGCTATAACTTTTCAAAGGAATGAGATATCTTCACCAAACTTGGTACACATATGTATAAGCTTAATCTTTGGTCAAATATAAAAAATTGTGGAGCTTGACCACTTGGTGGCGCTATAAAACTGAAAAAAACATATTATTGGCTATAAATACACCGCCGTTAGTCCGATTGGCTTGAAAATTGGTATGCAGTCTCTTGGACCAAAGGGGCACAAGTATCTATGAGGACATTGGCGTATCTCAAAAAACATGGCCGCCATTGGCCAATGAAGTTTGAGCACCTATTAGACAAGGTTAACGAAGGTCAATCAGAATGAAACTCACTGGGCATGTCCGACTCATGGCCCTAAAGGTCTGTAAGAACTTTGAAAGAAATCGACCACTAGTTGGTGCTAACGAGTTTTTTGTCTCTGTAATCGCATGGCGTTTCGCACATCTACACAATATGCATATCATTTGATAGATCTCCGCATGCCGAGAAGCTTTGCCTCAAGAACCATTGCTGTCAATCAAATCGTTCATTAATTATTCACAAATATGTTAAAAACCTACTTTTGCGAACTAGTCCTAGGTTTTTTGCTCAATCTCGATCAAACCACTGCAGCGGAGTTCTCCAGACTCTCTAGATCAATAATTGTCAAAAAAATCTGGAATTTTGTCCTTTGGTTAGCTATAAAGGGGTCATTTAGAAAAGGGGTGTGGACACATATACACAAAAGCCTATAAAACCTAAACAAAAACTCAAAACTTTCCGAAAATTGGTAAGAACATGTGTCAGATGATTCTTAACAAGCATGCAACGTTTCGTGAAGATTGGACAATAGGTGGCGCTATAAGCTTAAAAAACACTGGATTTCTATGGTAAATGATCTCAAATTGCTAAAAAAATGTTCATATATTCACACAAACACTAGATCTTCATATCATATGACAAATCTCATTTTGAAAAACTTTGCATAGCACCTTAAAGGCCTTAAATGCTCGAACCCCGGTAATTGCTGCTTGCAGCTATATTATCTATTTGTAATTGATAGGATAATTTTTTTTTTCCCCTAAAACTGAATGGGAAGCCCAAACCGTAAGGCCTAGAGACTTGAAACTTGGCCAGAAGGTAGAGCTCCCTGTGGGGACATTCTGACAAAGACTGAGCCTAATCGGCCTAAAGGTGGCGCTACAGCGCAAAAAACTAGAATGTATCAGTTTATTTGCCTAAGCTCGTAAACCGTTTGTCGTAGACTCAAAAACTTTACATCGTTGCGTTCCTTGGGTCACCCCGAACAAAAGTGGAGTGTGAAATTTTTGAGCTGCGACGCACGGTTGACCCCGAAAAATGGACGTGAATCCGAAACCTACTTTTGCGAACTAGTCCTAGGTTTTTCACCCAATCGGAACCAAACCAGTGCAGAAATATTCTCTGGACACTGAATATTAATAATTATCAAAAAAAAGTTGAACTTTTCACTCACGGTCACAAAGGGCCACCAAAACGTTCCAAAGTGACAGGGCCACTTTTACTAAAATGGCTATAACTTTTGAAAGGAATGAGATATCTTCACCAAACTTGGTACACATATGTATAAGCTTAATCTTTGGTCAAATCAAAAAAATTGCGGAGCTTGACTACTTGGTGGCGCTATAAAACTGAAAAAAACATATTATTCGCTATAAATACACCGCCGTTAGTCCGATTGGCTTGAAAATTGGTATGCAGTCTCTTGGAACAAAGGGGCACATTATCTATGAGGACATTGGCTAATCTCAAAAAACATGGCCGCCATTGGCCAATGAAGTTTGAGCACCTATTTGACAAGGTTAACGGAGGTCGATTGGAACGAAACTCACTGGGCATGTTCGACTCATGGCCCTAAAGGTCTGTAAGAATTTTGAAAGAAATCGGCCCCTAGTTGGCGCTAACAAATTTTTTGGATCTGTAATCGCGTGGCGTTTCACACATCTACACAATATGCATATCATTTGATAGATCT